>NW_012194409.1:283188-306233 GCF_000504015.1 Erythranthe guttata
TTGTTGTTGTTGTTGTTGTTGTTGTTAATAAAAAAATTGCTTCATTTATTAAATGATCAATTTCATATTATGACAATTAAGTTTTTACAGTTTTTTTGAATGAGTTTGTATTATTAAATTCGTATAAATGTTGATGTTGTTATCTATACTGTAATTGTTATTATCATGTATTAGACTAATCATCATTTTCATTTGAAATGCTATCCCGTGCATCGCACGGGCGAAAAATGCTAGTTCGATTAATAAATAAATAAGTAGAATTGGTTTAAGAAAGTCAAAACATTTAATTGACTTCAAAAGTCAAAATATTCCACAAATTGTTTATCCGACAAAGTCGATAGCCAACCATTATCTGACCCTAATGGCCGGGCCGGTATGGTTTTCAATATTCAGCAAAATCAGGTGGTTGATTTGGGTAGGTAATTGACCGATAATTACCCGATCTGACCCATGCCCCCTCAATAAAATGAATATTTTATAATTTATAAAACTTCAAAAAAGGCATATAATTTATACAATTTCAAAAAATGGCATGTAATTTCATAAAATTTAATTGATGCTCATTCGTTATATATATAAAAAAAAAGATGAGGTTTTTGTGCATAAGTCACTGACCAACCATCTTTATTACACTAGGTTCAGGGTTATATCTGTTTCGCCAATAAGCTCATACTTTTAGTATATATTACAAATAAAGGAAAAATTAATGTATTTAACAAAATTACCCCCAACCCTTTACACCCAATTCTTAATTGTAACATCAATTTAATCAATTTTGACCACAAAAATCCAATTGTGATTTTTTTTTTTTCTGCGTTGACTTATTTTCGTGCGTGTTTTTTTTTTCCTTAAATTTTTATCCGTTTTTTTCACGTCAGCCGCTAAACGTTGACAGTAATTGTACCATCATTAGCAGTACTTATATTGGCGCTGACAGTAATTGTACTGTCGTTGACAGTACATTAACGTAATTATACTGTCGTTGACAGTCCATTTAGGTAATTTTACTGTCGTTGACTGTACAATTACAATCAGCGACAATATTATTATTTTTTTGTCTTTTAATTTATTTATTTTGTTTGATTAGTTGACAAGGCAACGCAATTATATTACAGTCATTGACGGTAAAATAACTGTAAACACAATAATATTGATGTCAATCACATCAATATTATTTGTTTTGGCTTTTTTGTTTTGTTTGAGTTGTTGACGGATTAACTTACTGTCTACTATTTTAATATTATTGTGGTTGACGGTAATATTACTATTTGTTACAGTAGTATTACTGTGGATGACTGTAATATTACTGTCAACTATATCAATATTAATTCTTTTGGCTTTTAAGTATGTTGACCTTTGTTGAACGGTCTACATATTAATATTACTGTATTACACAATATTAAGGACTTTTGTTGTGTTTAATATTATTGTGCTAGACGATTAATATAGCAATATTATTGTGTAAACTCTAGTATTGTTAATATTATTGTGTTTAACAGTAATATAGTTTATATGACAGTCAACGCCGGTGACCGGCGGAAAAACCAAGAAGAATAAAAAAAAGGTCAACACTAGAGACCGTCGGCGACGGATGAAATTGTACTCAAAATTGAGTTTTGGGATCAAAATTGAATAATTTGTGAAATTTGGAGTCAACTTGAGGTTAAATTAAATTAAAGGATGAAATTAGAGCATATTAAAATGTGAAGGGCTATTTTAAACATTTACAAACCTCTGGACAATGCGTGAATTTTTTTGTAAAAGAGTTTTTTGTCTGGACCCCTTTATAAATGAGACGGTGTTTGCAAAAGCTTTTAAAAATAGACTACGAGCTTTTTTTCTCACATAATCTGTTTTTAGGTGTTTGCAAAACCGACTTTTTCTTTTGCTTCTCTTAAAATAAGTTGTTTTAAACTATAATTTTAAAAGCACCCATGTACCTGCTTTTTCTATTTTAGTTATTTTTTCCAGATTTTTTGCAAACACCCCCAACTTTTAGAATTAAGCACTTTATCAACTTAACTCATAATCACTAACTTATCTTTTTAATAAGCTTTTGCAAACACCACCTAGGTATCCCTTGATGAGCTTATTTGTAATGGATTATTTGACAAACCCCCCTTATTAGACTTCTATAATTACAATGGGTAAAAAAAAATGTATTTTTAAGTTAAAATTCAAAACAATTTTAATTAATATAATACAGTTTCACGATTATACCCTTTCTTATATGACGTTTCTTTTTATTTTATACCTCAGCTCTTCTCTCTTTCTATGTATGTCCCACACTCAAACCTTAGATCTTATACTTGGATCACGCCGTTCTTCCTATCTTCTCTTTTCACAACCAATACCTACGATGCCCTATCTGACGACCACAACCTCCTCCTCCTCGACGAGACCTTCTGTTCCACCGCACATCAGCCCGTGCGTCGCCAGCCTCTTTCTCTTCCCTCTCCACCACCGCGCCCCTCTTTCCTCTCTCTACATTGCCACGCAACCTCCTCTATTAGTGAACAAGGTCAATGAATTGGAGGAGACTGCACTTTTTACAGTGTCAAGGCCATCATGGTGATTTCACTCTTTCTTAACTTGTGCTTGAATAGTCGATCCGTGCTTATGAATTATGTTTGAATTGACATAACGTTTCTTGAATGTGATGATTGGGTCATAAGATGTGAATTTTCTAGGATATGGATGATATTTATTCAATAATATATTACATAAAATATACTTTTTATGTGCGTTATTGTGTGTGGGCATCATCTCCGTGTGAGTAAATTACAATTTTGGAGAAAGAAAAAAAAAACATTAATTTGTATTTTAAATTAGTTAACGGCTAGTCATTCTACTATAATCTTAGGATAGTAGTATAAAATAAATTGAATGATTTTCTTAATATTAGTGGATTTCGTTAATTTGTCAACTCGGTAAGTTTTTAGTGGTTTTCGTTATAATTGGTGTAGATTTTGTCTTTAAAAAGGGAATTTTTTTTAGTGGATTAAGTTAATTTCGTAGTGGACTACGTTAATATTTTAGTGGTTTTCGATGAGCTTAATAGTAGTGGATTTCGTTAATATTTTAGTGGATTTCGATATAATTGTAGTGGATTTTGTCTTTGAAAAGATGAATTTTTTCGTAGTGGATTAGGTTAAGTTCGTAGTGAATTACGTTAATATTTTGGTGTTTTCTATATTTTATAGTGGTTTTTGATGAGCTTAATCATAGTGGATTTTGTTAATATTAGTGGGTTTCGTTAATTTCTAGGTGATTTCGGTAAGTTTTAGTGGATTTCGATATAATTTGAGTGGATTTTATCTTCGAAAAGTATATTTTTTTGTAGTGGATTAGGTTAATTTCATAGTGGTTTTTGCTTTCAGAATTGATTTTTTTCGTATGAATTAAATTGACACGTTGTTGTCACCTTTTTCTTTGGGTTAGGTTTTTGAACATGCGGCGATGGCACAAGGGTGATTAGATTGGGTTATGCTCGGGTAACTCTACTATTTTTTAGTGGTGGCGGCGTTTGTTTAAAAAAAAACCAGAGCAATAGTAGTAGTTTTGTTAGAATTGTTAAAACTATTTGTTTTTCTCCTCCCAAAAGAAATTATTTTTCTTTTAGTACCGATGATTTGCTTATCTACATTAGATGATGTTGAGTGCAGAAGTTTTGTAGTTAATTACATTATTTTCATAGTGGGATTACGTTAATTTTATTTTGGATTATGTTAATTTCATAGTGGATTTCGATAAATTTATAGTGAATTTCGATAAGTATGTAGCGAATTTTAATTTGATAACCTGGTAACAAAATTAAAAAAAATATTATTTAAAAAAACATTGAGAAAAAAACAAAAAAAAAAATTTGTTTTTTAATCAAAATAAAAAAACAAAAAAAAAGTAAATAAAACATTTTTCCCAAAAAAATTGGAAAAAAAAATCGAAAAAACCATTTCAAAAAATAAAACTAAAAAACATGAAATAAAAATCAAAAACTGAAAATAAAATAAAACCATTTAAAAAAATTAAAATGAGAAAATGAAAAATATAAATAAGAAACTAATTTAAAATAAAAATAGAAAATAAAAAGGGGAAACTACAAATAAATCCTTAATCCAAAACACAAAACACAGATCGGTCCCTAGGTAGTTTCCCCAAGCAAATCAGTCCCTACTCACGCGCCTAACATGCAGATCAGTCCCTAATAAAATGTGCAAATACTAAAATGCCCTTTTACTTTATACTAATTTTACATAACTTATTTTCAACCTCCAACGCGCCGTTTGTGTTACACGCTCTTTGCCCGTTACATTTCAAAAATCAAACAACAAGAAAGAAGCTAAAAAGGTGCAGAAAAAACCACCATTCAGTTTATACCCATTTCCAGACAAAGAAGAAACAGAGAAGAAACGAAGAACAAAGAAACAACAAAGAAGGAAGAAACAACGAAGCACGAAGAATCAACAAAACGCAGAAAAATAATAAAGCGAAAGGAAAAATAAAAATAAACAAACCCATTTCTAGACAATGGTGAAGCAGGGTAAACTCCAAGGTTTGATTTTTTTTTTTTTTTTCATTTTCTTGGAAACAGACCCATTTGGGTGTTGCTTAAGCTTGCAAAAAGGTTTATTTGTTGTAGAATTGCATGATTTTGAATATATCCACTCATGGGTATTATGCCTCGACTTTATTCGGTGTCCCCTAATCATTAAATCGGTTCCAGTATTTGTTGTTCTGTTGTTTGGGTTTGCAAAGATCATTTATTTGTTGTCGAATTTCATGATTTTGTAACAGTTTCCTCATGGGTCTTCGGTGATATTAGCATGTCCCCAAAGCATTTTGAGTCCTAACAAGGGTTTCATATAGGATATGGGAAAGAGGCTTATTGTATTTTTCGTACTGGTTCTATAGTATGTGTCATGCGTAGTAATGGTATTAATAGCGCATTTAGATGTTGTTGACACAGGGTACTCGAAGTACTGTCCCGAAACCATTTAGTCCTAACAAGGGTATATGTCATATGTAATAATGGTATTGGTCTTGACTTCGGACGGTATTAACACAGGGTACTGGAAGTATAATCTTTGATGGTTCTGTAGTATGTGTCATATGCCACAATAGTATTGCTAGTGCCTTTGAATGGCGTTGCTAGTGACTTTGGATGGTATTGACACAGGGTACTGGATGTATAATGTTTGATGGTTCTGTAGTATGTGTCATATGCCACAATAGTATTACTAGTGCCTTTGAATGGTATTGCTAGTGACTTTGGATGGTATTGACACAGGGTACTGGAAGTATATATAATGTTTGATGGTTCTGTAGTATGTGTCATATGCCACAATAGTATTGCTAGTGCCTTTGAATGGAATTGCTAGTGCATTCGAATGGTATCGACAAAGGGTACTGGAAGTATAATGTTTGATTGTAATGTAGTATGTGTCATATGCAACAATGGTATTGCTAGTGCATTTGGATGGTGAACGAAATTACTGGAAGTACTAGTAGTGGAACTTTATAGTATGTTGTATTTGTTATAATTGTACTTTTATGTGTATGTAATTGCAGGAATTGATGTAAAAGAAGATAGCAGCAAGATATCAATAGGCTGCAGGTGCTCACCGATCGCTTTTCAAACAACTATGGAATGTGTGAAAAAACTGATGAAGAAACAACATTATGAAGTACTGAAGAAATATCCCTTCTATCACTACATGGACATGCCTAAAATAAACCACAACTTGCATAGGGTTGTATCTCTCATGCAAGCGTACAATGTAAAAGATCGGGCCTTCTTGTTTTGGGGGAAATACTATACGCTTGGAATTCACTCCGCAGCAATTATCTATCGTATTAGGGCTGCAATACGAACGCGTACCGGTCGATGTGAATATGGATGGCAGAGACACTGATTTCATTACACGTATTTTCGATGGTAAATTATCATTAATGACGAGGCCATATATTGGTTTTAAACTTGAGGCATATGTAGTTATGACCGATCAACAATCTGTTGAAGATTTCAGCAGATTGTACACTATTTATCTATTTAATACTGTTCTACTCCCAAAGGGTAACAAAACATTAGAAAGGTGGATTTATCCGCATGTAGAAGATTTGGAGGTTTTCGGGTCTTTTGCATGGGGAAAGTTGGTATATGATATTCTTGTTGAGAATATGGAGATGTATTTGAGGGGGGATTAGTATTTTGATGGATGCACTATCGGCTTATTGGTAAGTGATATCTAATAGTGAATATATATTATGTTATATTGAATATACCAATTAATAGTGATTCCAAAATATGCAGGCATGGGTGCATGAAATGATCACGTTACTAGGGGTTTCCACCAGTGTTTACAAATTTCCCCGGTTCTTCCGGTGGCAAGACAACAAAATCCCAACCGATGAAGAAGCAGCTAGGTTGCTTTTTGATCAGATAAGAAAAGTACAGGTAACACTCTGAGTTACAAAACATATAATGTATTAGGTATTTGCTAAAAAAAAATTTACGTTAATTAGGTTATACCATTTATTGTGTACCCAAAAGAGAAAGCATTGCTTTCTCCGGTTTTGGAAATAATTTCTGGTCCAGTTGTTGCAACAAAGCCAATGATTAATGCTGATAGGTTTGTTGAAATAAGTTCTGAAAGTAGTGAAGATGAGATTGAAGACGTGAAAGCATCACATGTAAGTTATTAATACAATAAACCGTAACTGTCATACTTCCATTCACATTAGAACGTACTATATGTCAACTAATATAATACTATTGTATAACATGTTTCATACTATTGTTTTATTTTAGTTGCAACATTATTCTCCAGAGGCAATGCCCGATAAAGGAGATCAAAAGAAGAATAACAAAAAAAAAAGAGGGGGCACTACCAAAAAAAGTTATGCTCGACTTTGTGGACACTACCAAAGATGTTCAGGGATTCTCTCTTCTAATTTGATTTTATTTTCCTAAATGCAACTGATCTTTTCTTTCTCTTTGATCATTTTTGCTTCCTGGACACCTAATTTTCGATTTGTACCTATAAGATACCAAATCCACCAATTAAAGCATAAATATAAATTAATCCAAAAAAAAATCCACGTGAACGTAAACGTAGAGTTTTATTTCTACACTCCACTATATCTTTTTTATCTAATGTTTTTGCTGTTGTTTGTTGATGAGTATTAAAGTCCTAGTATTATAGTTCGTGTTTTTAAGAACTTTGTTGCGAATGCACTTTTGCGCATGTTTTTTTACATGTACATTTGTGCATGTCCATTTGAGAAAGTAAAACATCAGCAGTAAAGGGAAAGAAAGAGAAAGAGAAAGAGAAAGAGATAGAGAAAGAGCATGAGAAAGAGAAAGAGACAGAGAGAGTGAAATATAGAGAGACAGAAAAAGAGAGAGAGACAGAAAAAGAGAGAGAGACAGAGACAGAGAAAGAGAAAGAGATAGAGACAGAGATAGAGATAGAGAGAAGGGAAAAAGAAGTGAGGGCAGGGGAAGGAGAAAAAAATGGAGTAGAGGGGATAGAAGGTGAAGAGAACGAAATGAAGTAGATGAGATAATAGAAGGAGAGAGAAATCAAGGAGAGAGCAATGAGGGAGACGAAAATTCCACATGCCCAAAGTCAAAGGCCAAAGTTCCACGTGGGCGAGGACGAGGACGAGGACGTGGTCGTGAACAAGTTCCTGTGTCCAAGGTTTCGGTTTCAGTCCCTGTGATCAAGGTATTTATGATAATATTAGTATTACATTATTATTATTATTACATTATTATTATTATTATTATATTGGTGTGATTTATTCGTTATATAGAATGCCGATTATTACTGGGGAAGAAAGGACTACGTATGTCGTGATCAAATATCCGAAGAAGAGAGGATATTGTTGGATCTGTTCTTGGAAAATGTTGATTTAGGGTAAGAGCACAACCACCTTGATAGTACATGTTAATGTCTTTAATGGTATATGTCAAGTGAATACATAGTACATGTTGACTGCATGTTATAGTATGTAGTAACTTTGTACATAGTATATAAGTTTACTTATCCAATAGTACATGTTGACTGCATGTTATAGTATGTAGTAACTTTGTACATAGTATAATTTTACTTATCCAATAGTATGTGGTGATGTCTTATTGTAGTGAAATTATTGTGGAGAGAGGCCCACATCAATTGACGGGAAGGCACATGTGCGAACTTTTATTTGATGACTTGCTGAGTGCGGAACACATAGATTTGTACTTGAATCTATTATGTTCTGAATCTATCATGAACCAACATGGACATGAGATTGATTACCTTGACTCCCCTGCCCAGGTATATAATGGTTTAACAAATATGTTGCATACGTTACAATGTTTATCTAATATTTTCTATTATGTTTCGTAGCAAGAGTTACTGTCGCGACCTCGGGTGGAAGTAGAAAAAATGGGCGATGCCAATTTTGATTGTCTTCTCAATGAATTTACTATTTTTGGAACGATGGCGTTTGACAAGCTAAACACAGCAAATATCTTCAGTAAAAAGTTTGTCATGATACCTATCAATTCCAATGAACAATGGTTCCTGCTTGTTCTGAGCCCTATAGATAACTGTATTTACCATTGGAACTCCATAGACTATTCTCCGACTTTCCCAGGAATTGCGAATTATGTCGTAAGCCCATATTCTTGTAATCAGTTATTCTTTATGTACTGGTTTGTTGTAGACTAATATAATATTTTATTTTCCTAGGCCTCATTTTACAGCAAGGTGATTGAAAGAAGGTTTGGGTTGGAGATACAATCGGAAGCTCAATGGGTTCATGGATGCAGGCAGCAGGATGGGAATCTTGATTGCGGCTTGTTTGTCTGCATGTGGGCATATTGTCATGCTGTAGACAGTACAGATATTTGCTTTAAGGCAAAAACTTGCGATATCAAAACACTTCGTCATAAACTAGCAATTATCTTTCTGAGGCATCGGGAGTAGAAGTGGAAGCTAAAGATGAAAGAGATGTAGCGTTATTGTGAAAAAACTGGGAGTGGAAGAATTTTGGGATTTTTCTGTTTTTTTGTAAGTCATGAACAGATGAATGTGTTTTTGTGCCATAAATAATCTATCCTTTTGTTGTAGAGATAATAATACTATTGGTTAGCTCTACTCGTACTTTTCCATTGTATACGTTGTACTATATGTTTCGATGAAATGTACATACCTTTTGAACACATGGTACTTTTTTTTGCGATGAATTAGTTTGTATAAAGAATATAAGCGTACCATAGCAACAAATACTTTCTAGTCTATTCAAAGATACCTTGTCAACACTAGACTTGTACTTACTTAATGAACAAAGCGTACTATATTCACGAATAACCTATACTTCACATGTGTATTCACGAAAAACTTATATTTTCCTCAAATGTTACCATAATCGATGTTGATCGACTCCCACATTGTCTGTATTCATTCTTAATAGTCTTAAAATGAAGAATTGTGTCTTAAAATGCGATTATATGGATGCATTGGCCCCACAATAATATATAGAGTGTAACAATACTATATGAATGGATAACATATACTTTATCAGTGAACAAAGCGTACTATATTCACGAATAACTTGTACTTCACATGTGTATTCACTGTACTTACTTGATGAACAAAGCGTACCATATTTTGTGATGAATTGAATTGTACCAATTTTATTGACGCTTTAATGATCAATAAGTATGGGAGATGCATAAATTATGTTTTAGATGATTATTGTAAGGTAGGTGAGCATTATTGTTGCGTTTGGAATACAAGATCCCATAAATATGTTGAATTTCATACATGATACTCATATACTATACAAGATACTCATATAAGTGTACAATTCTCAAGTGTAAAACCAATCGTTTCCTCAATTGTTACCATAATCGATATTGATCGACTCTCACATTGTCTCTATTCATTTTTAATAGTCTTAAAATGAAGAATTATGTCTTAAAATGCGATTATATGGATGTATTGGCCCCACAATAATATATAGAGTGTAACAATACTATATGAATGGCAAACATATACTTTATCAATGAACAAAGCGTACTATAGTCACGAATAACCTGTCACATGTGTATTCATGGTACTTACTTGATGAACAAAGCTTACTATTCATGAATAACCCTAACTTTACCAGTTTATATATTGTACTTACTTGATGAACTAAACATACTATATGCATTAATAACCCTAACTTTACCAGTATATACATTAAACTTACTTGGTGAACAAAGCGTACTATATTCACGAATAACCCGAACTTTACCGGTTTTTACATTATACTTATTTGGTGAACAAAGTGTACTATATTGACGAATAACCTGAATTTTACCAGCCAATACATTGTACTTATTTGGTGAACAAAGCGTACTATATTCACGAATAACCCGAACTTTACCAGCTTATACATTGTACTTATTTGGTGAACAAAGCGTACTATATTGACGAATAACCCAAACTTTACCAGCCAATACATTGTACTTATTTGGTGAACAAAGCGTACTATATTCACGAATAACCCGAACTTTACCAGCTTATACATTGTACTTATTTGGTGAACAAAGCGTACTATATTCACGAATAACCCTAACTTTACCATACTCTTATGTTCACTAATTAAACAACAGTACATATGTTTTACATAGCATGTAGACTGCAAATATTACTAGATTCAACACTATCAAACTATGAACTACTCCACCTTCAGAATTAATGCAATTCTTCACTTCACTTTCTTGATGGACTTGGTTCATCGACGCACTTGTAGCTTCATTTTCTTCACGATTTGAGTTGTTGTGGGAAAAAGTTTGCCCAACTTCAAATGGTTCATACCAATGGGAGTAGCCATGGTGTGGGCAACAATAAAATAACCTTCTGGGATTCGAAATAGTTTCTGAAACCATGATTATTGTTTTATTCCCACAATCAAGACGCTTGCATTTCCCTTTTTTGTATTTTAACCCACTCATTTAAGTGGTGCTACTCGAAGAAGCCATGAATGAGAAACAAATGAGCCTATGTGTCATTTATGCTCATATTATGACTTGACTACTTCTGACAATAAGCAACAGCTATATTAGTTTGTAACGGTCATAAATTGAGTAAGTCATACCATCATATCTCATAGATAATACCATGCGTAAATAAAATCAGTACATTTATACCAACAATGATAAACCATCAACCAACATAAGACATACCATCATATCCCATAGATAATACCATGCGTAAATAAAATCAGTACATTTATACTCAAAATGATAAACCATCGAGCAACAACAAGCATACCATCATATCGCATATCTAATACCATGTGTAAATAAAAATAGTACCATTAGACTGAAAATGATAAACCATCAATCAACAACAGACATACCATCCTATCTCATATCCAATACCATGTGTAAATAAAAATAGTACCATTAGACTGAAAATGATAAACCATCAATGAATAGAGTACATAATACATAGTACAAACTACAAATAGCAAAAGTATAGTGCAAATTGAAACATAGTACAAAGTTCAAATCAACATAGTACAAATCACATAATAATAAAGTACAAAGAGCCAGTTTTCATTCACTTCAATCACTTGAATAACATAATGGCCAATCATGTGTGCTCTCCTCCATATTGTCCTCCCTGATGAAAAAAATAAAATTTACATTAGAAACAAAACTAGTTAGTTTAAGTAACACAAATGCAGAAAACATTTACATTAAAAAAAATGCTAGTCAGATTGGTTGTGTGCAAGTACGACGATTGTGTCCAGGCTTCCCACACCAAGTACACTTCAGTTTACGAGTTTGCACTTGTGATGGAATTATTTTTGTCCTTCTACGTCCCGGTCGAGTTCTCGAATCAGGTGCATTAACAAAGACATCGGGCGGAGCATTACACGCATCGTACAAGTCAAAGTCCTCATCAAACGAGGGAATTGGGTTAATCGTGAATTGATATACATGTTTGTATGTATCAATATGAAAGCATGGATCAAAAACTCATATACTGAGTATCCTTTTGACTCCAAACATGCACATGCATGTTTGCATGGAAGTTTCTCTAATTGCCATGCTTTACAAGAACAAGTCTTGTGCTGCAAGTCAACCTTATACGACTTGTCCTCATCATATACCTCAAAAGCGGTACTACTTGATCTACAATATTTTAAGGAACGAGAGGCCATATGATTGATTGTTAATCTCTTTATAATTTTCTTGCACAATATGCCAGTCATTGCCAAACTTTTGCCTAGTCGTTTAACTAGCATCTCCATTATTTCGATCCGTATGTGATCAATCATGGATGGAACAGGCAAAGATCGGGCATCTTTAACCCAACCATTCCAATTTTCTGCCTGATTATTGTTCACGATTCCCCATCTTTCTCCAGAAAAATAGGCATTGGCCCAATGATTTGGATCAGAATTCGAAATAAATGATGCCGCGAGAGGCATAGATTGCACTATACGAGAAATAGTTGCATCGAACTCCTGCCGAGTAGGAGCATATGCAACATTATGTAAAACACTCGCCCAATATAACTTGTTGTGCAATGGGTACATCCTCAGCACCTACATTATTTTGTAATAGTATGAAACATGTTATCCAAAAGTATGACATGAGGTGACAAATGGTACGTTCCAATTTGTATATTATAGAGAATCAAAATACCTGAGTTCTAAAGTTATCCACCAAGTGTCGCAAACAATATGCATGGTGGCTACTAGGAAATACCAACGGGATGGCTTTAAGAAGCCCCGAATGACAATCAGAGAAAATGGTAACACATCTATTGTCATTGTGAAAATCTAGAATTTGTTTTAATTTAATGCAAAACCACTCCCAGTTTTTATCATTCTCAGCATCAACAACTGCATATGCCAATGTATATAAGGAATCATTTGGATCCTTGCACACAGCAGAAAGCAAGCATCCTTTGTACTTATTTTTAATCTGAGTCCCATCCAAACATATTATCGGCCTACACCGACGAAAACCGGAAATAGACTTCCCAAAACTAATAAATATCCGAATAAACTTTTGACTAGCAGGGTCAATCTCATACTCTGCCATGCTACCAGGGTTATGCATTTTTAATGCACGATAATAGCGTCTCAGTTTATCATAACATGTCGTCTCATCACCATGGATATCACGCATTGCTTTTTCTTTACCCCTCCATGCTGTGTAGTACTGAAGCTCCATACCATAATTGTCTCGGATATCTTCTAACATACCACATGGTTTGTAAGCTGGTTGCGTTCTCAATTTTTGTTTCATAATTTGGGAAATCCATGTAGCATCGGCTTTAGGATGACCCCTTGTACGAAGAGTAGCATTACCACAAGTATGCTCAAGATTGCATTTGAAAATGCTAAATAACTTATCTGACTTGTACAATGATGCATAAACCCTCCATTTGCAGTTTTCGTCAATGCATACTGGTATGATCTTTTGTTGATCATTTTTCATGTACTTAAATGATCGATTATTAGCAATAGAATAGTTTTTCAGCATATGCCTAAAATCATCAGGATCTTTAAAAAACAGATTCTCCCCACGGATGCAATGTCTCCATGCATCAATTGAATTTCCAAACGGATTACCCTCGATTTCCATCGATTGATCGCCGCTTTTGGTTTAGAAAAAAATTAAAAAATGGATTACAATAGAGTGGAATCCAAATAACATTGTAAATGGAAACATCATAACAATGCGCTGGTTCCATAATATTTTCTCCATTATATGATACTAAGTTTTCCCACAAATAGTACCAAGTTTACCGATCACCCATACTATCCGAATTATGGTTACGTACTACTGTCTTCCCCATTATATGATACTATGTTTTCCCACCAACAATACCAAATTTACCTATCACCCATACTATTCAGATAAATGTTACGTACTATCTTCCCCATTATATGATACTATGTTTTCCGACCAACAGTACCAAATTTACCTATCACGCATACTATACGAATAACAATTACGACTGTAAGTACCATACGTCCATACCATATTTATATTAGCATGATACTATTACGTGTCATATTCTATACTATGTATCACACAATAATTAACAACCATAAAGAAATGCATTTCAGCAGTACAGAAAATGATGGAGACCAACCAGCCATCGGTGCGAACCCTCTTTCCACGCGAATTAGCTTCATCTTTGCGGATCACGACAATGTCGACCACACTCATCTTCATTATCAGATGCAATGCAACCATATTCTCCACATCTTCATCACTACCCAATCAGAGCCAAGTATTGGAGGATCAGTGCATCTGGATGGATATGATTCCACTTGTTGATAATAGCACCATATATCTCCATTAAGGTCGAATTACTTTTGATGGAAATAATGTGAACTTGATCTTTGTATCGACAACTTCTAAGAATCACAGGGGAAAATCATTAGATACATCATTTGTAGCCATTGTGGGGTGGGTGGGTTTTACAGTGATTTTTCGTCGGAAAAAGAGGAAACCAGAGGAGAGAAAGAGAGCAGATAAAAAGGAAGAAAGAGAAGAAAGAAAGAGAAGATCAAGAGAGAGAAAAGGAAGAGAAAGAAAAGGAGGAGAGAGAAAATGGTGAGGATGAAAAAGAAGAGAGAGAATATAATAAAATATATTAAATTCACATTAGGGACTGATTTGCATGTTAGACGCGTGAGTATGGACTGATTTGCTTGGGGAAACTACCTAGGGACTGATCTGTGTTTTGTGTTTTGGATTAGGGATTTATCTGTAGTTTCAAACAAAATTAAAATAAATATAAAAAATAAAGAAATGCAAAAAGACACAAAATGGGGGTAATATGCATCTAATAAGTTTAGTTAGGATATTTCGGGTAGTTTGTATCATTTGGGTTATATCAAAAATCGAACTAAAATTTGTATCTATCGTGAAGTCAAAATCCAACGAGGATTTTTATCAAATAACCCCAAAATATGCCCAGAAAAAGATATTTATTGCTCGTTATCACACCACGCTCGAAATAAAATGAATGTATTAATAATTTAATTTTTTTGAAAAAATAGCATATGCACATAATTTTGTCCCTTAATTGCTCTGACCAATCATTCAGTCGTACGCTCTCTCCAATTCAACCCACCCCCTTCTCTCCTACAACGAAAACAGAGATACGAAATCGAATCATACGAGCTGCTGATCCACAATTTCATAAAAGATTAAAGAAAATAAAATTGGAATTAAAGCTGAGAAGAATTGATGCTGAAGAATATCATAGATTCAGGTTATTATTATAATTACTATTTGAATTGGGTGAGCAGCGGCGGCGGCGAGTATTCAACACCCATATGGGCTGTTCTGATCGCCGGAGTTTCCGTCGTCGTCACTCTCACCCTCTCCGTTTACCTCCTCTTCGAGCATTTATCCATGTACCAGAACCCCGAGGTCATCATTTCTCCCCCTATCCCTATCATTTTTTTTAATTTTTTTTTTTTTTAATTTATTTTTCTGTTCTTCATACCTGTTGTTTATTATATGATTTCAGGAGCAAAAGTTTCTGATTGGAGTAATATTGATGGTGCCTTGCTATTCTATTGAATCAGTAAGCTTCTAATTTTCTATCTTTAATGGTGTGAATTGGTGATTGATGAGAAGAAATAGACTTTTTAGTATAATTTCAATGAGATAGTTTCTTTCTGGCAATGGTATATTTTCATGTGTTTTATAATTGATAGTATTTGGGTGCAGTTTGTATCATTGGTAAACCCTGCAATTAGCGTTGATATTGGGATTCTTCGTGATTGCTATGAGTCCTTTGCCATGTACTGCTTTGGGAGGTACCTAATTGCTTGTTTAGGTATGGTTAATCAAACTTAACTTATCAAAATTAATCCTTCTGATTATCCCTATTGGATTATATTCTTGTGTTTAAGTTCTTGTTTCTTCTTTTATACGTCCTGTTGAGGACTTTCGTGCTACCCTAAATTGACTAACCCTCATTGCATTTTCCGATGGTTATTTATTTAGGTGGAGAAGAGAGGGCAATTGGATTCATGAAGAGGGAAGGACGTGCGAGTTCAAAGACACCGCTGCTAGATCACGGCCATGAAAGAGGAATCGTAAACCATCCTTTTCCACTGAAATTGTTTTTGAAGCCTTGGAAACTTGGTCAATGGGTTTATCAGGTCATCAAGTTTGGAATTGTTCAGTATGTAAGTCATCATGTTTCCAGGAAATATTTCAGTGTGTTCGTTTGTCAAAACCCTCCCTTTTCTTTTATCATGCCCATGACTGATTAACTTGGTGAATTTCAATGGCAGATGATTATAAAACTATTTACTGCCGTTTCAGCTGTAATTCTTGAAGGTTTTGGTGTATACTGTGAAGGAGACTTCAAATGGAACTGTGGGTAAGTTACGTCCTATGGATATTTTAGATAGAGTAGATGTTAGAACTTTTTTATTTTCAGCCATCATTGTTGAAGCTTTTGATGTATATTGTGACGTGACTTCAAATTGGAATATGTGCTCCCATTTTTGTCCCTTTTAGTGATGGAAGATAAATCTGTTACAACGTTTTTGACAAGCTTAAATTAAATGAATAAAGAGAAACTTGACAGCTTTAACAGTGTCATTTGTTTTTTTGTAGGTATCCGTACCTGGCTGTGATTTTAAATTTCAGTCAGTCGTGGGCTTTGTATTGCTTAGTTCATTTTTACACGATAACAAAAGATGAATTAGCACACATCAAACCACTGTACAAGTTTCTGACGTTCAAGTCGATTGTGTTCTTAACTTGGTGGCAAGGTGTTGCTATAGCTCTACTATATGCTATTGGTTTATTTAAAAGTCCAATAGCTCAGTCACTGCAGTTTAAGTCAAGTGTTCAGGACTTCATTATTTGCATCGAGGTAATTGTTTTAAGTTGTATATATACATTTTTTTTTCTTGCCACTGCTTTCATTCGATATTGTTTGCTACGACTTTGTATTTGCTGTAAAACCTAAGGTTATGTTGTTGGCTTCACGAAATCATGTGACTATTTCTGCCAGTTAGGGTCATGCTTTGGACATAATCTAGATTAATTGATATTGGTTTCTTTCATTAGTTACAGCAAAGAATAATTTATTTGAGGACAGGCTACTTGAAAGATCAAATTATCGACCATAATTGAAACATAGTTCTGACTTATTGAACAGCGGTCAACTATAGTTAAAGTCGCAGAAAAGTAAGTGGGAAAATTTAATAAGTATGATTTAAATCAAAGATATAGAGCATTCAGAGAGTTACTGAGACTGGATTTGACGGCTGTTCAGCTAGAGCTAAATTATTCTGGTGACTGGTCCCATCCACTTTTCACAATACTTGGTGTCTGTTCACTGCTATACGCTGGAAAAATTAGGAAGCATATTGGAACTTGCATGATTTATTATTTAACATACTGGCAAGTGAAGACCACACAGTTTTACATTTTAATTGCCTCCGAATAAACCTGGATGAGCTATCAGATAACATCCAAAAGGCTAAGATTTCCATTTTCTTAAATTTTCGGAGTTTATTGGATGTGGAGACTGTAAGTTGTAATATGCATATTTTGTTAATGTCTGCCTGCTTCTTTTTCGGAAATTATTGGAACTAATCTTGAGCTACCGATCAAACACAATAACTCAAAAGATGTGGAAATTGCAAATTAAATTTCTGACTATAGGTGTTTTTTGTTGGTCTTATGTGTTTCTTTCTAAATTAACTTGAGATTATTTCTTCATGTTCATGCCACATTCGGAGTACCATTTTTACATATAAGAACTCCCTTCATTGCATGAACCAATAGTATTGCCCTACCTCGAAATCTATCCAAGGGATGGAAAGGCAGAGGCTTTTGGTATCCCTTTTAATCAAGAGTTGGGGCCTCAAAATAACTAGCCAATAAGATTTATCTCATGCCTTTTTTCATATAATGGGAGCTCTTATCAAACATTAATATGTTGTGTATTGCCGATGCTATACAGGCAGACACTGTATGGCCCTTTAGAAATCAATATACTGGGTTTGGACTTATAAATAGATCCACAGCCTTTCAAGCACTACCAATAAATTTATTGCATTTGATTGGCAATGGCGGTGATGTTAGTTCATGAATCATGCCTAATGGAAATTAGTTTGAACTTGGGCTGGAGGTATGGGGCAATATTTCTTCGCCATTGTACATTGTTTTGCTTGGACAATCAGAATTATAGTCTGTTTAAGCTTGAAAAATAACGTAGTAGTCATTTGCAATCAAATTATAGTCATTTCTGTGGTTGTTAATTATATATTATTTTTGATTTGAAGAGGACAGTCAAGTTTTTATATAGTTATTCTAGCTCTAGTGCAGCGAGTTACTTCTTTTTCTTGGAGGAGAGTTGAGGAGGAGTTGAATGTTCGTTAGAAACAATTTTCTGCTTGCTACCTGCCTTTCTTGAGGTTTTTTTTTCCTCTTGGATATGGAAAATGCGTTTACATTGGTTGTAGTTGACTATTTAGGTTGTATTGAAGTGTACCAACCCTCTTCTTTCCAGAGTACTGCAAAACAGAAACTATGGCCGTTTTTGCACCTTTTTCCCTGAACTTACCATCTAAAAGACACTGTTACCCCTAAAAAAATCATGCGTCACGCACGTATCCAGGTTTCTGGCCAGAAAGTAGACAAAAATGGCAAATTTGGGGCATGGTTCAACAACTAATTGAGTTTAGGGAAAAACGTGTAATTTCTTTTTCTTGTGGGGTAAATTGCAATTCAGCATACAACTCAGTGGGAAAATTCCAGTTGCCATTTAGATCTAACATAACCAGATTCTTCAGACCTGGTTTACACTTTCATTCCACTTATATTTCTAGAATCCGCATTGCTTGCTAGGAGACAATGTATTCTTGCTATGGCTGGGAGGTCGACTTTGGCAAATAATTTGCTATTTGATGGAATTAAGATTGTGGATGAAATCATAAAATAATGCTGATTCAATCTAGAGAAGCATTTCAGAGTCACTACGCACTACCATCCTTTCTCAAAAAGGATGTAGTATTGACAATGAATAGATCGATACGTATAAATGAAGCCTTGTTCTTTAGTAAGAAATACACATCGTTCTGTGTCCATCAGATGTCTAGTCACTTATATCCTTACAGTATCAAAATGGTCGGAAACTTTTACTATTTTTCCTTCATGGAACAATTGAAGCCATTCTTAGCAGCAGGGTTCTTGTTCCAGTTTTCCTTTTTCTTATTTTTTTTTCTTCCAAGCCTTAGAAAGTAGTGATAGAGCTTTTGGTGAAATCTAAATTCTCTTTTGATGCCAAGAACTTATGAACAACCTAGTGGAGATCGATTCTGAAAATCCTAGAAAGGCACTTCTTTGTTTTGTTTTGTTTTGCTGTCTCGGTCTTTGCTTTGGTTGCATTTACATCTAAAGTGATGAGTACATAGTAGTTGTACGAAAACCTGCAATCTGATAGAATTGCCTTCCTTTTATTTGTTGTTCCTAACTCAAGAGAGTATTGTTTAGCAAAGTATTCCCCAACATCTCAATACCTGAACTCACGTCGGGTATGTGGATAGAGAAAGCATTCATTTCTACATTTTAACTCTGCAAGTAAGGGCGGTAGTTTGATTAGGACTCGGGATCAAACGAGTAAATAATGGGTTCATTTGATTTTATGTGGATTCGGGAAATTGTACTTTACAATGCTTTTCTTTCACTTACGAAATCTGTTCCCCGTTCGTGACCGTCATGGCTTAAAATTTGCTTGTAAAATGTTGTCTATAAGTTTAAAAGGTATGTATATGTGTTAATCCAGGACAGATGGGCATTGCTTCAGTGGTTCACCTCTATGTTTTCCCTGCAAAGCCGTACGAGTTAATGGGAGATCAATTTTCTGGAAGCGTTGCAGTTCTTGGTGATTATGCTTCCGTTGATTGTCCTTTAGACCCTGACGAGGTTAGAGACAGTGAACGCCCCACTAAGCTCCGCCTTCCACAGCCCGACTACAAACCTAGGAGTGGGACCACCATCCGTGAAAGTGTTCGAGATATTTTTATCGGTGGTGGCGAATATGTAAGTTCGATAATATATTACAAAATTTATCAAATCCGTGGAAGATATTTGCAAATCTTATATTATGGAAATGTGCTTGGCTATGTATGCAGATTGTGAATGATGTGAAGTTTACGGTGACACAAGCGGTGGAGCCAGTAGAGAAAGGGATAACAAAGTTCAAGCATAAGATATCTCAGAACATAAAAAGGCACGAAAAGGGAAGAAGAACGAAAGACGACAGTTGCATAGCCACCACATCTTCACCGACACGTAAATTGATAAGAGGAATAGACGACCCACTCTTAAACGGGAGCTTTAGCGACAGTGCTAATTCGAGGAGAAAGAAGCACCGTAGGCGTAAATCTGGTTACACGAGTGCTGAAAGTGGCGGTGAAAGTAGCAGCGATCAGATCTTTGGTGGTTATCAGATTCATGGGCGGAGATGGCTTGTCAAGGATTAGTTTTCGAAACGCAAAATCAATTTTTTTGGCAGTTATTTTCTTTTTCTGCCTATCTTGAAAATATCATTGGATGATGATGGAAGAGGTGAAAACTGTGACTAAAGGGCATGTAGATTTTGTTACCCATAAATTGTTGTTTGATGTTGGAAGATAATATTTACCCTTCAAATTGTTGTATAGAAAAAAAAGAAAGGGTTTCTATTTGTTACAACTTGCACTGAATGATTGAATTGTCTATTATTTCTGGAGTTGTTCTTATATACATAGGCTATAGAATTGTTGTCCTTTTCGGTACATTTGAGTTGGAATTCGAAACTTTGATCGATAATAATCGATGCAGAACAATAGAGAATGCGATAATAGTGTTTGTTACCGAAAAACTTATTTGCTTTCGGATAATAACATCTCTATTGTGTACTTTTGACACTATCCCTAAGTTTTTGTAAGAACTTTTGTTTAAGGATCGCTTCTGTACTTTTGATCGATGTATATGGGTTATTTCTATGCTACAACTTGTGGTTATATTGGGCGAACTGTTAGTGTTGATTTACACACCCCAATGTGGGTGTGGGTGTGTGTTTGTGTGTATATTAATGGTAGAAATCTACCCGATATAACATAGACTGAATAGTATAAACCCCTATAAAGCTTGTAATGCCTCCCTTATTTTGAAGCAGTAATTAAATGAAGATCTTTTTATGTTCAAGATAATAACATGTATTGTGGATAATAACATGGATTTGAGAACTTGCATTAAATATCTTCTAAACTATTAAAACAATCAAATATGACTGCAATTTATATCAGTAGAATCAAATATACCTCTTAAATTGACATCATAATCATATATGTTTAAATTTATGTAAAACAAAATAAAGTATAACTTTCTAATATATATTTATGGGATAATTAGCAAGAACCTCCTCATCTAGGGAAATGAGTCTAAAAATAATTAAAGAAAACCCCCTTAGCTAATATTCCACCCAAATGTTACTTCTTTTATTTTTAAGAGTTGATAAACTGTTACTTCTTATTTTTAGAATTAATTTTTGAAGTGTTTTGATAATGAGTTTATTTGTCTTTTTTATTCATTATAAGTTCTTAAACAAAAAGGTGGGGTAGGGATACTGATTAAAAAAATATCTTATTTGTTCTCCAACAGCTTATTTTTAAAAAAACATAAGATCTTTTAAAAACAATATTCCAAACACTTTGGAAGAGCTTATAAGCTCTTAAACATCTTATAAACCATTTTTAACATCTTCTAAGTTTAGCCAAACACCCTTTAATTAAGAGTGATAAGGGACAAATTTGATAAAAATGCATTAATGCGTTATTGGAATTCTAAAATGACAAATAATTTGGGGGAAAAAACCCCATAAAGACAACAATATGGGAGATATGGGGTACTTATTAATTAGTCTTATTGTTTGTTTACTTAAGTAAATTTTATAAATAGTATATTGTAACTCAAATATCAATTTATTTAAAAAAATTATGAAAATAAAGAAAAAAGTGAAGTAATAGACGTGTAAATATAAGGGTGTATACGTATAATTAGACGGAATGGAGGATGCATATTTTTTAAATTAGATGTAGTCTGGCTGTAATTACACCAGATATCAGTGTCATGATATAGTAAATTCACACTTTCTTTAAGGAAATGTGTAGTAAATTTGACCAAAGTGATCATAACATATGAGTAACACGAAAAATGACTTGATTGTTTCAAACAGTAATCATGCAGAAATATTCAAGATAATAAAAATTATCAACTATCACAACGAAATAAAAGAAATTTTAATGTGAGAATTTTCCAAGCATGAATTAATATATAACAATTTATTTTAATTAGTTGTTTTCTTGTGGTTTTATATTCTTATTGATTTCACTTTTAGAATAACTAGTCACTCACCCGTGCGATGCACGGGGATTAATTCAAAAACTTAGAATGAGTTAATGTAGAAAACCAACGAATAAAAAATATGTCGAGAATGTAAAGAATACAATTGAACAATAAATAACAAATTCGTATCTTAATTTATCAATCAAAAGTCTCTATAAAAAATAAACGGACAATGTTCTAAGCACCATCCACGTTGAAATGTAGCAAGTAACTTCAAGACCGAAATTAAAGTAATGCACCAGTCTTGCACATTAATCTGAATGTTGTTAAAGAAGACCACAGAACTACAATTAGATCTACGATCAGATGACAAATAACATGTTATTTTTCATCATTTTCAATATATAAGTCAAAGGCATTACGTAGATAAAGAATATATATATATATATATATATATATATATATATATATACTCTTCACTCGAGAATGCTACGTACAATAGACCGTGACTGGAAACAGGGATTAATTCAAAGATCAAATAATTGCATTAATTTAAAAAATCAATGAATTAAAAAATATCGAAGATTTAAATTTAAAATGATCCAACAATAAATAAAACAATTGCATTTCATTTTATCACAAAAAATCTACATAAATACAA
>NW_012194409.1:312263-329439 GCF_000504015.1 Erythranthe guttata
CCTTATTTCATCATAGGTCTCGACACCTAAGTCGAACATGAAGTTTTGTAGTTATATCATTTTATTTAACAAATATAATCTTATCTGCAAAATATAGTATGTAACTTTTATTACATAGCCACAACTTCTATTAAGTAAAAACATACGTAATCACATGCAACGCACGTTGTGCTTGCTAGCTTTTTTACATTTATGAAAGTTTTCAAACTTTTTAAAAATTGTCAATACTCACATAATTGCCGAAATTCTGAAATATCCAAAACTTTTGGAATTTAAATAAACTTGTAGATTCCGAAAAATTTGTGATTGGAATTGAAATAAGTTTTGTACTTTAAAGAAAAAAATGATTTTTTTGGAAAAAAAGGTTAATTTCAATATGTTACATCTTACCCCTAACCTTGGGAACTAAATAAGATTTCATCTAGAAGTCCTTGTCAATGTATGTGATCGTATAACGCCATATGAAATGTGTATTCTAATCAAGTCAAAGCATATACAAAATTTCTACTCTTTCATACCTTCATTTATATCCATCCCATTCCTTAAAAGTCACAAAGTAATTATACACACACAATTGCACACAATTGACTCTATTGAAATTACAATTAGGTTTGACGAAATTTACAGAATAATTGATAAGCTAAGTTAAGAATCTTTAATGCCACATAATCTCTCACAAGTGTGTGTGTGTGTGTGTGTGTGTGTGTGTGTGTGTGTGTGTGTGTGTGTGTGTGTTTTTTATTTATTTATTTATTTATTTATTTATTTATTTATTTTTTTATATATATTTATTGAAGTGAGATAAATTAGCAAGACAATGATTCGGATCAAAAGTGCATTGTTCAATTTTAATTGTAGTGTGATCACAATCACTAGTATGCCTGTTTAACATCATGTTAATTCAAAGGCTATTATCTTTACCTATTCAAAATGTTGTATGTCAAAATTTAATTTTACAAAGTAAAAATAAAATAAAAAGGGAATACATGATGCAATGCCCTTAATCATAAATATTATATCGTTCTCATAGTTTTTATGTATATCGTTTGTTAATACTACGAACCTTATAAGCTTGTTGTCTTGGACCAAAATATTTGAATTGAGTGTCAAATAGGGCAGACGCATTAGGTAATTTCATTATTGTTTTGTAAATGTATGTTTTGACCCCCATTTTTTTTTTTTTTTTTAATAAATATGAGTTTTTCGAAAGCCGATGGACTCTGCCTAATTAAGGACAAATTAAAGATAATTTCGACGCGGGGTTTCCACTAGAAAGAAAAAAAACTATTTTATAATTGCTATGATAGTGCAAATTTGGACGGGAGAGTGCATTTGGTGGAGCGTTGAGAGAGTTCATGGAAGGCCGGCGATCGTGGAGGGGGGGGGGTAGCAAATGCGACACAACACACTTTATCCATTTCGGCGACTAAAGGATGTAGGTCGTTGATTCTAAAAGACGATCGCAAACAAGTCACCAATTCACTGCAGAAAGAAGATCCATCATTTCTTTCATTTGGTGCTTATATTAAAAATTGTCTTCTTCTAGTTTGATCTTTTAATTTGTGTTTTCTCATTTGTTAAGAGACAATGTAATAGCGTTGCTCATGCTTTGGCAAACTCTACTAACCATACCACACCACGTTGAATTGCTTTTGTCTCCCTCAAAAATTGGCTTTCATAGCATAATGAAATATCTTTGTTTCCCTAGAAAAAAAAAAATCAAAATCATAGCTCAAATTATTTTGTCAATTTCTAGAAATAAAAAGCAAATCCCATACAAATATAGACTGACACGTCGCAAATTGCTATTTAACCCCCCAAATTAAAACCCACTCAATACGCCGGCTAAGCTAAACAACACAATCCTCAAACAACACTCCTTTTCAATAAAACAAAAAAAAAAAAAAAAATCATTTTTTAATAGAAATAAAAACATAAATTATTTATAAAAAAAAAAGAGCATAAGTTTCATTTTGTCACAATTCTATCATTGTCTCCACTATCCCACTACTCAAAACTCAGTCAAAACCAACCAGCTAAAGTCCCAAACCACCCCTCAAAACCACCAAACTCCCATTCCCACACGAGGGCAATTACGTCATTTCAAGAAATAAAAACCAGAAATCCTCGGAATCGCCGGCTTTGGTATCTATCTTGCCGCCTTTTTTCAAGCAACATTTGTTTTACGCCTACACACTCTCTCATTTTCTTTCAATTTCTTTCACCCTTAAGTGCGTGTGCGTGTGTGTTTTTCTCTGCGGGTGGTTTCCGATGCAGAGCCACGGCGGAGCAGCCGCCGATCAGTCGCCGAAGCCCGGGAAGAAGCCCAAATCTCGAGAAGTGAGTTCGAGATTCCTCTCACCAACCTCCAATAATAACTCGTCATCATCTCCAAACAGCGTTTCGCCACTAAAGCCAACTAATTTTAAACCAGCAGCAGCAGCAGCAAGATCTTCCACCGATTCAAGAAAGCACAAAAGCTTCGACCACTCTTCGGGCTTTTTACGCGGGCTATGGCCCTCTTCAAAGCCCGCCGACACTAGTAATACTACCCTCGCCGACCACCTCGGACGAAACGACAGGCTCACAGACAACCTCGTACAACAACAACGCAAAACCAAACAAAAAACAAACCCAGTTGCACTATCCTCCCTCGGCAGACAAAGAAGCTGCACAGAATTCAGCAGATTTGGGCAAGATGACGACAAAAAGATCCAGAAAGAAAATCATAAACCCGCCATTTTCGGAGGAGGATCCATGAGATATACTGCCACGTCATCAGGGAACTTCAAATTCCCCGCGAAATCCTCCTCCAAATCTTCGATCAACGATCAGAACGATATTATCGATCATGTCGTTCCAGGACGATTTTCCGTAGACGAGACGGCGATCAGAAGGAAATCATCCGCCCGAGGGTTTTTATCCGATTCCGAATCCGAATACAGTGATGCTTTATCCGCCGGCGGCGGCACCACCATTTTCGACACCCCCGCGGCGTCCTACATGGCTCCCACCGTCAGTTCGAGAAAACACGGCATCGAAGTTCCTTCGAAATTCATGCACGATCTATCATCGTCCAGGTCACGAAGATGGAGCGCTGATAATAGTAATAGTAATAGTAATAGTAGTAGTAATAATAGTAATAATAATAATTCTCCGAAGATTTTCTCGTTGAAGAGTGCGATGAAGGGTACTACTAATAATAATGGGAGTTTGGATTTTTCGCCGACGAATACGAAGCCTCCGACGAGTCCTTCAAAGGGAAGAAAAGGAGTGGGAAATATTCTAAGTATGGGGATTTTTGAGTTGTTGAAAGGGAAGAAATCTTCTTCTTCGAATAATTTTAATGCTGTCGCCACGTCACCGCTCGGGCCGGGGTCGGTTGAGAAGGTTCATGAATTAAGGTTGTTGCATAACAGTTTGATGCAGTGGAGGTACGCTAATGCCAGAGCTCAACTTGTCAATGGGAATGTCATTCAACAGGCTGAGGTATGTTTGTCTATATATATATATATATTAACTTCTTGTTTTTTTTATTGTTTTTTATGACCTAATTAATTGTTTTCACATGTTCAATATGTTAAATAAATATAGCTAAGATTCTCTTGAAATATTGACATTAAAGCACTTTCTTGAAGTGGAATGTATGATAAGATACATGAGCACGTACATAATCATTCGATACATATGTTTATCTAGGATTCGTGATGAATATTATTTAATGCGATACATTTACCTGAATACCTGAGTATATGGGTAGGCTAGTATAAATAGGTGTGAAGTTTGTACTTGTAATTCAACAAGATTTAGCAAGATTAAAATAAGAAGAAGATACATACTTTTTAATTTTTTTCTTGTTAATCTTGTTCACGAATTTCCGCTAAATATTCAAGTGATTCGTGACCAATGAAAAAAGTCAATTGAGAATGCAACACATTGGACTGGAAGAGATCAATGATAAAAAAAACATGATGATATATATATAAAAATTTGTTTTCAAAAGATGGAAAAAAAATTTCACTTAAGAAGCATGTGAGGTTTGAATTGTACTCTTCCATTTTTTTTTGTATACACTTGTAGTAAAGAAAATTCGTATACTTAGGATATATTTCCTAATGATTAAATAAGCTAAGATTTTACAACTGCAATTTAATTTTTAAAGAGACAAGCTAAAACCATCAGAAATCACTAACTAAGCCAGAATTTTAAGTTCGCAGGGGCGTAACGCATTAAAAAAATTATTAGGGGGCCCTTAATGCTATTGTACAATTTTTTTTATTATAATAGAGACTTGAGAATGCACCGGCCCTACGTTGGCTCCGCCAAATGCCGAAATCAGCATAATTTCGTTCATTGCATAGTTTAAGTTTGATTAAAAATGGATGATTTTTTTTCTTTTATCTTTTGAGAATTCGAACAATCGAAGAAACTACTAATTCATCCGATTCTAACTTCAGCATGGTTACAACTCCTTGAATCCAAAATTTGTTGATCGATTAGACTTCCAGACATTCGATAGACAATTTCCCGATAAACCAAGTTAATAGAGTAGCCAAATATGAAACACCACCTAATATAATTTTGATTAATATGAATTTTCTTAGCAACCAAACGAGGTCTCAATGTGTCAGCGTTAACAAATGTTGACAAGTATTGTATAGTAATAAGAAAATAAGTATAATTTTATATTATTTGTGCAGAGAAAGTTGGTGTATGTGTGGGATGGACTGATTAAACTTCGGCAATCTGTCCTACAAAAGAAATTGCAGCTACAAAAGGAGAAGCTCAAAATGAAACTCAACTATATTCTTCACTCTCAAGTAAGTATATATATAGCAATCATAATTAATTATATCATAAAGTTGTAATTCTTTTTTATTGATTTTATGTGAATTAATATTAAAAATTTACAGATGAAGGCACTCGAAATGTGGGGAAATATGGAAAAACGACATTTATCAGCCGTTTCTACTACCAAAGACCATCTGCATTCGGTTGTTTGCAGAATACCCCTCGTTGACGGAGCTAAGGTATACATATGATAAATAATAAATTACATACATATATGGTTGGGATTTTATTTAAGTAGAATCACAGAGAGATTGTAAAATCGTAATCGTAAACTGGTAGTATTAAATATCTTTTAAATACAATTGCATGTCACGCATGTTATATAAGCCTCAAAATATATAATAATGTATCTTTTAAATAAAATGGTAGATTTAAATGATTTTACTCTGAATATTGAAGGATTGTGACTTGATTATGATTTGAAAACGTAAAGAGTGGTAAAGTCGTAAAATCTTAGAACTATAGGATGTTAACCGGGATATTGACTAATATGCATACACATACTTGTAGGAACATCTTTTCAAATACAATTTAGAACTTGGAGTGACAAAAAATATTAATTTAGCGGGATATTAAATATTTTATAAAATAATAAATACAGAAGTTACATGAACTGTTAGATAACACAAAATACTCAAGAGAGACAAAATCTGATTATCGTTAAATTATTGTAATGAATGAGTGTTGAATATATCCGAATAAGAAAAAACAACTGCATAGTTGTTGCTAGATGAGATAATGTCATATAATGATGATTAAATTCAAGATGATATTTAACCTCTTCAATGTCAAATAATTAGAACATATCTTGATCAAAATTGTGAATTGATAAAATAAAACATGTTGAAATTGAGAATGTGATCATGATGATCATGAATTCAGGTCGAACAAGAATCAGCTTCCAATGTTGTGAGACATGCATCACATGTTGCAGCATCCATCGACACGATGATAACTACTTTCTCACCGGCGGTAATTTGATTATCGTTAAAGCTTTAATATATATATATATATATATATATATATATATATATATATATATATCATGTTTGTGCAATGTGTGAATGTGTGTTTCTGTTTGCTTATGTCTTGGTCGTTTTAGATTGAGAAAACAGTAGTAGTGGTGGCTGAATTAGCAACGGTAGTCTCACAAGAGAAGCTGCTGTTACAAGAATGCTTTGAGCTTTTCAGTAACATTTCTGCATTAGAGGTCACCAAATCTCTCTCTCTCTCTCTCTCTCTCTCTCTCTCTCTCTCTCTCTCTCTCTCTCTCTCTCTTATTTGGTTGTTATTTATGCATGAGCAGATAGAAGAGCGGAGCTTGAAGGGTAGCATCATGCAGTTAAGGACATTGCAACAGCAACCATACGTCTAATTTGCATAACATTGTCTTTCTCACTTGTATGTATTTATCCTGGCAGAATTATTAACATATAATCATATATATGAATGTCAAAATACATAGCTTAATTAGATATGATGGAGTATTATTAATCTTGGAATTTGAACAAATCGTAAACAAAAAAATCCATCTGATTTATGTAACTCTTTTGTGCGTCTTCGTGCATGTTTGAAGTTGATCTGTTTTGTTTAGTAGGGCCCGAGTGAGGGTGCCAAATCCGTGAAAATCTATTATGGAAGAAAACCCGTGCGTAGGTGTGCAAGTTGGAACGGAAATTCCAATTTCTCCCGGTTTCGATCCGAAAAGTTCCGATTTCGGAACAACTTTTTTCATTCCGACTTCCGAAATTCCGATTTTCGAATTTTTCCGATTTTTTTTTTATTGGAATTGGAATTATATAAAATAAATTTGGAATTTCCGATTTCCGATCCGATTTGATTTCCAAAATTAATTCCGAAAATTTCCGTTTTTTTTCCGAAAATACACCTATAAATAATAAATACCAAATAATACACCTATAAGTTTTGTTTTAGGATTTTGACATAATGAATTGTTAGAAGTTTTATTAGATATTATGTTGTGTTTATTTTTATTTATTTTTTGAACTGAAATTTAGTAATTATTAGTTTTACTTTTATCGACGTGGATGTTCTTACTTTTGGAAAATTATGAACATTTAAGAAAATATTCCCTAAGTTTTTGAAATTTTTAAGCTTATGTGATTTCCGATTTTTTTTCTGAAATCCCGAAATTTCTGGGCCTTTTGGAATTGGAATGAATTTCTAGATTCCGAAAATTTTAGAATTGGAATTGGAATTGATTTTGTACTTCCGAAACTTTTTGGAAATTTTCCGAAAAGGCTAATTCTGATCCGATTCATCCGACTTTCACCCCTACCCGTGCGTTTGTGTTTAAGATGAGTTCTAATTTCTTTAGAACCCGACTCATTCTGCACCGTCTAAGTAAAACAATGTTATTTTACTTATAATATACAGTAGCAAATTAAGAATATGAAATACATACTTAAGATAACATATACTTCATAAATATATTATGCATGTTGATTGCAATATGTGTATACAAAAGTATGAAAGTTAAACTAAGTACGATTGTAGAATTAGTATCATAAAAATTAGAAAAAAGAAATGTACTTAAAGCCAGACATGATTTTATAGACATCCAATGGAAATTTACAAAAAAAAAAAATTTGAGGTAATTTTACTAAAGTCATGAAAATTACATGATTTTAATATGTGTAATTTAGACATATTAAAATGTTCAAAATCATAAAGTACATTTCTAAAATGTACAAAATCATAAAGTACATTTCTAAAATGTACAAAATCATAAAGTACATATTATTATTATTTTTTTTTTTTTTTAGTAAAGTACATATTAAATTTTGATTCAAGTGGAGTCCCTAAATTGATTTAAGTCAGTTGACATGGTCAATTGAAATAAATCAGATGACTTGGATGATATCAATTGAATGAAGGGGTAATTTTCTATAGACCCCCATTACTTTACACCAAAAGGCGAATACCTCGCTCCCAGGGCCTCCATCACTTGGCCTGACAATGATTGATGGAAGATGTAAATTATGGTACCTCAACGGCCCGTTAAGATAGCGGATCCGGACCTGGTGTCCACAAGGAACCAACCCTCATTTGGAGTTGAAATTCCCACACTGCGGCTGCCAGGATTCGATCCTAGGACCTTGCACCAACTTACCACCTCCGGAACCAGTTGAGCTACACCCATGCGGGCATAGACCCCCATTACTAAATTCTATAGGTATTAACCCAACTCATAAGTCAAATTTTGCTAGAACCTCCTATAATTAACTATGGCCAATATACCCTTAAATAAAATAGGAAATTTTTAATCTTAAATCAATTATGAGCAAATTTATTCCCCCGTGAACCCATCTAGCAAAAATAGAGCCGCGATTATCTCGATCGTTGAATCTCTCCTAGAAACAAACAAATTCTCTCCCTTTTTATGCGAAACAAATACTGTAACCCTAGAAAAAATCGTGATATTGATCTTTCTAATATATCGTTGTTATCGACGTCTCGTAGATGTAAATCTCAAAAAAAAAAAAAAACGAGAGACAATGATTAAAGATGGAAAAGTAACAGGTGATTTGCTCTTCTATATCTATTTTTTTATGTTTTTTATGGCTATGTATTCACGAATTGTCATGAAAATTTTGATCAATGGATCGAAAGATGTTGATATTAATTTTTCGACCCCAATTACCATATCTGTTTTTATGTGAAAATTATTGGTTTCGAGCTTTTGATTTTGCTGTTTTTGTTACATATTTTTTTTGATGTCGATTGCAACATGTTATCGGTTTTTTCGCATCATAACAGCAAAGTGCAAAATAAACAGCAGCACGTTATTGGTTTCTTGCTTTTGATTTTGCTGTTTTTTGTATAATTTGCACTTTACTATTTATTTTGGATTTTGCTTATATGATGCGTATTTTGCTTTTATATTATATTTCATTTCGACTTTGTTGTTATCATAGTGTAAGTTGCATTTTACTGAAATATTTGCAGTTTGGTGTCGTAATAAATGGTTTCATCTATCATAACAAAATACTTGTTGAAAATAACTTATTGTCACTGTATCATTTGCACTTTGCAGTTTGTTGTTGACAATTGCTTTTGGATATAGTTATTTGCATACTATTATTTGGTTGTTGTTGCCACTATTTTGTTGATGTTGTTGAAGTTTATATTTTTTATGTTGTTGTCTGCAACTTGAAGTTTGTTGATGTTGTCCCTTTAAACGGTTTTCATTTTCGCTTTTGTTTCTGCATATTTTAATTTGACGCTCGTTATTGCAAATTAATATTAGTTTTTTTTTCCTTCTTTGGGAATAACTATGAAAGGTTTCACATATTTTTTGGTTCTCTTCCTAAACTCGTATTAAAGTTAATGTGTGTGTGCCTTTTTTTTCTTTTGTATTTTGTCATTTAATAATGTACTGCATATTGCGAGTAATTGTATTTTTTGCATCTCGTTGTTGCAACTTCGAACATTGTATTTCTCTATAGGGATTCAATAATGCGTTTTGATATTGTAATATGCATTGATGTAAATTTGTGCATATTTTAATTGGAAGCTTTTTGGTTGAACTCGTAGTTTACTGTCGCTACAACTATAGGCCAAAAGAAAACAAACAAGAGATTCATTAGAGGTTGATGCTACTGACACGATCATGTTTCTAGAAGATCCCTGATGACGTTTGGAAGTTGTGAATTCAGTCGGACGTTGAGACTATGTCCGTTATGACATCAACCCAGTCATAATCAATTATGATATATTGTACTTTGTTCATTGACTATATTGCAACACTGCTTGTATCTATTGATTTGTATCAAACAATATTTTGTATTTAATGTACTGATTTATTCATAACTAAAAACAGTTTGTTGGTTTGTTATATAATCTTTTATTTCATATTTTATATTTTAAAAATATTTTATATTGTTCGAGGAAGAATAAACTTGAACCTCTGATGTTTGAGCAAATTATCATTAGTTCTATATTGTGTTGTTGTGAAAAGACATTTGTAAAATAATATTTTTGCCATATGGTAGGTGATTCCGTATTATATTTATTTTGCTATTTATTTTTGCTGTTATAAATTGCAGTTTGTATGTTGCTAATTGTATTTTGCAATTTGTTGTTGTAACTTGACACAAGTATTTTGCAATTTTGCTATTTATTTTTGCTGTTATAAAATAGAAAAAAAAAAAGAAAAAAAAGGAGAGAGAGAGAGAGAGAGAGAGAGAGAGAGAGAGAGAGAGAGGAGAGTTAAATGAGAGAAAAGAAAGGGAGGGGGAGACGTGAGGGAGAAGAGAGATGAGTTAAATGTGAGAGTGAAATGCGGGATTTTATTCATATTTTCCATAACTTACTACCTTAATATAAATAATATTAAGGGTATTAATGTCAATAGAAAAATAATTTAATTTAATTTATATTACATTTATTGGTCAAGGGACCTATAGCTATAATCAACTAACAAAATGGACCCTCAATCATATAAGTTCCAAATAAGGGGGTTCCAACTAATTATCCCTTGAATTAAATTAGTTGATTCAAGTGAGAATGATAAAGACTCCACTTCAATAACTTGGTGTGGTGATGCGTTCTCTTGAGTATCATCAGATTTTTTTACTAAACGTGAGAAAATTCTTCTTTATTATTTATCTTCATAATAAAACCCTAGAATCCTAATCCAACCAGGAAAACTAATTACCTATTCTAATCAAATACTTAATTATCCCCTAATCCTCCTAACTCTAAACAACCATAAGGCTATATTCAATCTAATTATACTATGCTAATTAATTAATAATAAAATACTAACTAAACAATTCATTAAATAACATATTAAATAATGTATCGTATTATGTGGCTGAACCAACTCGACCGGTCATTCTTCCGTCATCAGACTACGCTAAAAATGCAATTTTTTTTTTTATTTGTCGTGATTAGGATCTCCACCTTTTCCAGCGTGTTGTTGATGATTTCCTCCGAACTCTGTATATATTGCTCTGAGCACACAGTACAACCTTTAGTTTGACTTCGCACAAGCTGGTTCTCATTTTGGTGGACTGCCTCGGCCTTTTGATACAAGCTTCTTTTTGTTAAGCTTGTGGGCCAAAATGACATATTCTTAAGTGAATTGGGCCCTTGTCTTATTTTTCTCCCGGACACGTCAATACTAGAGTCGACCCGATTTGTTAAGTATGAACCGGTCTATTTAAGTGGAAGACTCATCTTGACTGTTGTCACAGGGGTTTCTTTACTCAAGAAATTTTCGCCCGTGCAGCCTGATTTGCCCACCAAATCAGTCAGCCTTCCTCTTGATTCTCTTCGCACAAAACGCACAAACACAAGTCTTTTAAGCCAACGTAAACGATAACAAGAGTATGCAGCGGAAAACAAACACACAAGCACGTTTACGGGCAATGCCCAACCTTTATATTAATTTCCCACAAAGAATACAAAGGCGACTAAGGTGCACACACAAAATCATCACTCAGAATGCCCACAATTGCAATCTGAACTCTCTAATGCTAGATGGGTCGGATTTGTGCACTCATAGCCAAATAAACACAAGGAAAAGGTAGTTTTCACATAAAACTACCTAAGGACACTTGGCAGCATACTTGCTTGACACTTGGCTAACTATTACAAGTAATAAGGGGCAGTTTTCCATGCTTTTCCAGGCCTCAACCGCTCCGCAACTTCCCTCAAAACCGCCCACAAGGGTGGTTTTCGAGGCCCAACTTAACCGGACGCGCGCGCACCGAACGGCCCAAACAGCCCGGCCGGTTGCTAGGCAGCCCATCTGCTTTGCCTTTTCCGCACTTTTGCTTGCCTTTACCGATTATTTGCCAGTCTTTGCCCACACGGTCTTTAGCACGCCCGCACATCGGGCTGCCTTCATTGACTTGCCAATCAGTCATGCCAAATTGCCCACACTTGTCAAGTCGTGGTCGATTTCCCTCGAACGTTCGTTTGCCCAAGTTATCGGCCACATGCCGATTACAGCCCACGATTGTCCGCATTTGCTGCCGAGCAACGCCCGTTCCAGCCACTAGTACTTCCGATCACCGTTCCCACTTGAATCAAGCCGATCCTTGCTTTTCTCGGACAAACACCCCAAATGCTTGCCCGACACTCGACCACTCATTGGCCGATTGTGTGGCTGTCTTGTGCCAATCCCCACTTGGCATTATTTCCCGGCCATGACTCGGCCACACTCGAGTCATTACCGATATCACCGATTAAGGGGGTAACAGACCTCCCCCACCAACGGTGTTCGACGCCGTCGTCGAACCGAAACCATCGGCTTCAGTTTTCCCTCGTTTCCACTTATCTTGCCGCCGTCTTTGATTGTGCTTGATCACCAGCACCACATCGAATCCCATATCCCAAGTCTGATCCCACGAACATCCCACATATTCTTTCAGCCCTCGGAAAAATGAACGCCGATCACGTTCAAACGGCAGCACCCAACCACAAGTGAAAATACTAGTTCTTGGCACAACTAGTATTTTATCTCGATTGACACACCAATCGAGAAAGGAGATCACCAACCCACGGAAATCACCCGAACACGGCTTCCATTTCATCAACAACAGAAACCAGCCCAACAAAAACCCAACATGCCACATAAATTCAGAATATACCACATTTCGAACCCGCAAATTATGCCACACACGGCAACAACTTAGAACAAAAGTAAGGCCACAATGCCCATTCATAAGCCCAAATGAATACCTTAACTTGCCTTCGGCCCTCGTCTCATTTCTCGGCAATGCACGTACAAGCAAACCAGCCCAAGAATTCACCGTCTTGTTTCGAACGGCTGCAATTAGGCTCGATGACTCCTCGTCGTTCGATTCTGCCTCCAATTGCACCGCAGCCAACATTGCCACCGGTTTCTTTCCCGCCTTTGCGTTCGTCACGTACGAGCATTCAACGAAACATGGACACTCTTCGTCCATAATCGTCAGCCCTCCGAGAAATGGTATCACCGCAGCCTTGGCAGCAAGTAGGAACTCTTGCCCCAATATCACATCAAAATCATCTAGTGGTATGGTAGTCAATCCGCACTGCCCTTTCCAAGAACCGATCACTAGATCGACATCGGTTCTGCCTTTCACCGGCCTCGCCTCTCAATTTACAGCCTTAACTTGACTTGCATGTTTTGAGAGAGTCAGGCCCAGCTTCTTGAATTCTCTCTCGGCAACGAAGTTGTGAGTTGCTCCCGAATCAACCATCGCATTCACTTCTTTGCCATTGATCAGCACCGTGGCATACATCAAGCCCTTGGTGCCGTTGGGTGCCTTGTCCACGACCAAAACACTCAACAATTGAATCGGATTCGCACGCCTCGTCTCGTCCGAATCTTCCTCACTATCCGACTCCCGCATCAAAGCATTCAACTTGCTCCTCTTCGGACAGTCCCTCATCCGGTGGTTGCCATCACATAGGAAAAAACCACGGTTTTGCTTGTTGACGACAGGTTGTCCTCCGGTCTTGGTTTGCACCGATGATCCTTCGCCATCACCGCTCTCTTTCTGCTTCGAATTACGGCCACCCTTGCCACCGAACTTCTTTCCCTTGGACTTATCCTTCTTTGAGCCTTCCTTATCGGAATCATCGGCCCCCATCACCTTGTAATCGACAAGTCGATCTGCTGCCGAGATGGCACTTGGTAGATCCTTCACACCTTGTCTCCGCAACTCGGTTTGAGCCCATGGCTGCAATCCAGCCATGAAGTTGAACAGCTTATCTTCATCGGACATATCACATATGTCAAGGAGCAGAGAACTGAAATCCTTGACATACTCCCTCACGGTTCTCTTGTGCTTCAATTGCCTAAGGGATTCCCTTGCAATCCAGCCCACGTTGCAAGGAAATAATTGCTCTTTCAATTCCCGTTTCAGCACCTCCCAAGTCTCGATCTTCACTCGGTTGGCACTTGCATCGTCTGACAAACGAGCACGCCACCACAATTTTGCATCCCCCACAAGATACATACTTGTAATGGTCACTTTCTCGCGATCCGGAACCTTGGATGCCTCGAAGTAATTCTCCATATCCCACACGAAGTTTTCGACTTCTTTGGCACTGCGCACACCATCAAACGCTGCCGGTTCCGGCACACGAACTTTGGATTCTGCCCTCAGAACTTGATCCTTCATTTCGAACAGCCCTTTTCAACACCATCAAATCCGTAAGCATTCCCTCAAGCTTTGTCTCAACGGCATCAATGAGGAGTCCCATCTCCTCGACAACGGACATGAATTTACCCTCCACAAATTGGGGCAGATCATCCAACGATCTTGCCAAGTGATCGAGTTCTTGCTTCCCATCAGCATGTCGTTGCAAGATTGGTGGATCCGTTGGATCTAGGGGTGGCCCAACCAAGGCTTCAAGACGTTGCAGCCTTGATTCCATTTCTAGCATCATGACACGAGTAGGATTTGGATTTGTCGAAGATCCAGAATCGTCAGCCATGCCGAACATCAACACGATCAGAACCCTTGAACCGGGCTCTGATACCAACTGTCACAGGGGTTTCTTTACTCAAGAAATTTTCGCCCGTGCGGCCTGATTTGCCCACCAAATCAGTCAGCCTTCCTCTCGATTCTCTTCGCACAAAACGCACAAACACAAGTCTTTTAAGCCAACGTAAACGATAACAAGAGTATGCAGCGGAAAACAAACACACAAGCACGTTTACGGGTAATGCCCAACCTTTATATTAATTTCCCACAAAGAATACAAAGGAGACTAAGGTGTACACACAAAATCCTCACTCAGAATGCCCACAATTGCAATCTGAACTCTCTAATGCTAGATGGGTCGGATTTGTGCTCTCATAGCCAAATAAATACAAGGAAAATGTAGTTTTCACATAAAACTACCTAAGGACACTTGGCAGCATACTTGCTTGACACTTGGCTAACTATTACAAGTAATAAGGGGCAGTTTTCCATGCTTTTCCAGGCTTCAACCGCTCCGCAACTTCCCTCAAAACCGCCCACAAGGTTGGTTTTCGAGGCCCAACTTGACCGGACGCGCGCGCGCGCACCAAACGGCCCAAACAGCCCAGCCGGTTGCTAGGCAGCCCATCTGCCTTGCCTTTTCCGCACTTTTGCTTGCCTTTACCAATTACTTGCCAGTTCTTTGCCCACACGGTCTTTAGCACGCCCGCACATCGGGCTGCCTTCATTGACTTGCCAATCAGTCATGCCAAATTGCCCACACTTGTCAAGTTGTGGTCGATTTCCCTCGAACGTTCGTTTGCCCAAGTTATCGGCCACATGCCGATTACTGCCCACGCTTGTCCGCATTTGGTGCCGAGCAACGCCCGTGCCAGCCACTAGTACTTTCGATCACCGTTCCCACTTGAATCAAGCCGATCCTTGCTATTCTCGGACAAACACCCCAAATGCTTGCCCGACACTCGACCACTCATTGGCCGATTGTGTGGCTGTCTTGTGCCAATCCCCACTTGACACCATTTCTTGGCCATGACTCGGCCACACTCGAGTCATTACCGATATCACCGATTAAGGGGGTAACAACTGTCCATTATAAATGGGGCGAATGGCAAATAGACCCATCACATGGGACTTAAATGCACATTGGTCCACAAAAAAAAAATAGTCTTTCAAATAAACCCATCCCAATGTCTTTAGTCTAAAATACCCTCCATAATATAATTCTTATCAATTACATCCATTATGCTCTAACTTTTTTAATATTACACATTGACCCCGGATTTAAACAAATACATCACATTAAATATATGCTCTAACACCCAAAATAATAATTTTTTGAAAAACATTTTTTTTTCGGCCAGATTCCGCCGTTGACTTTTTTTTGAATATTTTTTTTTTAGAAATTTTTTTCCAGCCGGTCAACCACCGTTGACCGCCGTCTCCGGCGTTGACTTTTTTTTTTTTCTTTTTTTAGAAATTTTTTTTCTTAGAAAAAAATATTTTAATTAATATTACTGTCTTGGCTACTAAATTACTGTCTAAGACAGTAATATTACTGTTTGGGACAGTAATATTATGCATATTATTTTACCGAACTGTGATATTATTAATACTATTGTCTGAGACAGTTAAATTACTGTTGGGGACAGTAATTTAGCTGTCAATACAGTAATATTAATTAAAATAATCTTTTTTAAGAAAAAAAGTTTCAAAAAAAAAAAGTCAATTAACAGTTAAATTACTGTCTCCGACAGTTAAATAACTGCTAGAGACAGTAATTTAGCAACCAAGACAGTAATATTAATTACAAATATTTTTTTAAGAAAAAAAAATCAATTAACAGTTAAATTACTGCCTCCGACAGTTAAAAAAATGCCGAAGACAGTAATTTAGCAACGAATACAGTAATATTAATTAAAATATTTAAAAAAAAAGTTAATTAATAGTTAAATCACTGTCTCCGAAAGTTAAATAACTGCTGGAGACAGTAATTTAGCAGCTAAGATAGAAATATTAATTAAAATATTTTTGAAGAAAAAAAAAAGTCAATTAACAGTTAAATTGCTGTCTCCGAAAGTTAAGTAACTGTTGGAGACAGTAATTTAGTAGCCAAGACGGTAATATTAATTAAAATATTTTTTTAAGAAAAAAAAATTATATATAAAAAAAAGTCAATGCCGGAGACCCGGCGGTCAACGGCGGTTGACCTACCGGAGAAAAAAAATAAAATCAACGCCGGAGACCGGAGACCGCCGGTCTCCGGTGGTGGCGGGTCAAAATTGAAATTAGGGTCAAAATTGGTTAATTGATGAAATTGAGCTAAATTGGGGTGTAAATCATAAAATTGGAGTTGAATTGGGTTTCAATGAATTGAGGGTAATTTTGGTATATATAAAAGGATTTTCCTTATTTGCAAATAAGTTTGAATGACCTAGATTTATTTGAAAGATAAAAAAGTTGGATGTCCCTCTTTTAATTAAGTGCCCTTGTCATGGGCCTATTTGCCATTTGTCCTTATAAATGGGACAATCCTGATCACTCATCCACCCACTTAAATAGCTAGCTGACATCTGCCATCCCCAACCTTAATTTTCCTCGTTGACTCTGCCGCTCCTCTTTCACCCTCTCTTTATGATGTATCGTTTATGATTTTCCATGTACTTTTTCGCTATGTAGCACAGACACGGATACGCGGACATCATGATACGTAGATACGAACACCATGGTGGATACACGTAAATATTAAAAATATAGGAGTATATCTATAAATATTAAAAAATATAGAGGTATACATTTGCTGCTTTATTTTCTGTGGGAATTCAGTCACATATTTGAAAATCATGTTTTTTAAAAAAATATTATTTCCAAAATCCATT
>NW_012194409.1:329539-356389 GCF_000504015.1 Erythranthe guttata
TTTCAAAATTTTTGCACGACGGCAGGCACGCTGTCAGCAACGATTAGAGCGCCTTTTTCTCGGTTTGATTCTTTCATGATTTGGTGTAAAACACCAAATCATGAAAGAATAACAACATGAGCAAATATGTGACTGAATCCCACAGGAAATAAAGCAGCAAATGTGGGCAACACTAGTATACTCTTTTTATACATTGAACAATTAACAATTTAACATTCAAAAAGCAAACAAACAAGTAATTAACTAATCAACTAATAATCAAACATTGAACAATCCAAAATCCAAAATCCAAAATCCAAAATCCAAAAGATAACGCTTAAAAATTTCAACATTCAAATACTTAATTCGAGTGCTTCAAAAAAAAATACTTAATTCGAGTCTTAATTAAAAAAAAAAAACCATAATTGATGATGTATAGATCACCTTGTTGGATTTAGTTGGGAACACATGGTAGGTTTCTAGCACGCGAGTAGATGATCCAACCACGCAGAGAGAGACGCTTTACCGCCCAACCTACAAAATCAAGGCACGTGAACTAAGTCGGGGTTGATCCGGCGGAAACCCCTCCGACACTCAAGTCAGATGCTAGCACAAAAAATATAGTAGAGAACACGATATCAATAGTACTCGAGGAATTTTTTCAGAACGTACCTTTTGTTGGGAAGTGAAGCCCAAGAGTCAATGAAAATTCGCAAGAGGTTCTAGATTAGTCGGTTTTAATTTTATTAACATGCTCAGATTAGATTCTTTTAAAGCGGAATAAATCTAATCCAGCAACTTATAGTTTTCGCGAGCAGATGCACGAACGAGGATCCACACCAAGCTTCAATCCTCGAAAAACTGTTGTCCAGAAATTTACAGCCTTCTTCCTTCACCAATATCTTCGTGATGGTTAATCTGATGGAGAAGCCCTTTGGGCATATTATATTACTATGGGTTAGGAAGCTACTGTATAAATTTTCGAGCCTATCGGATGAACAGTTGATTTATGGCGAATTACTTCGCAGGACTGCTCAAAAAATTTGGGAATAAATGTTTGCTCTATTAACCTATAGTCTGCTATTGTATATTCCGGATTAATAATTCTTCTACAATAGTGAACTTGTACTTGAAGAAATCTAAAACTATAATCGAGAAACTTAGAGAGAAAAGAAGAAAAAAATATTTTCTCTTCATGTGAAATAGGCGTGAAACAAAAAAAACTTATTTCTTATCAACCTAATCTCTATTATATATAGCACAAGGAATTAGAGTCACACTTAGAGAGGATTATATGAAAACAAATCCCAATCCTTCTATAACTTTATATAGTCGAAAATTGCAGTCCAATGGGGACTTAATTTTCGGCTATATTAATTCCAATATAATATTGGTTGAACTTAATTTTCTCGATTAATTGGAAAATCCATTGAGCTACAATAGGGACTAAAGGAGAAAATATAAATCGGATAACTAATAATTAATTAAATCAAAACACTTAAAAGGATTCATTTAATCAATCATTAAATAATTATTTATTTTCCACTACCAAATAATTATTGAACTCCCGTTTATATTCTCAAATATTACATTCGAGCTCTGGTCGATCATTACTTAGATTAATTTATTCACTGTTGGGGATCGTGCATGTATACGCAGCGGAATTTAAAAAATTTTATATCGAACTAGTTTCGATTACATGCAAAACTAATCATATAGTCAACGTACCTTAACGCTTCCGCCATACATATGGTAATTTTTCGATTTAATTGAAAAATACATAAAACCGAAAATCACGAAACATGCTTATTCATCATTTAATGAAATCGAAACATGTAATCACATATTACTCATAATCGCAAATCATAATTCATACAAACATGCTCGAATAAATTTACGATAGTTTCGATTCATTTACCTCTTGTAGCGTGCGATTTCGACGAATCGAAATCTTAGAACGAGTCACGTACAAGCTGCTATATACCACTCCTAGGGGCTGCAGGAACACCACCAAACGGCAGCTGGACCGAAGGTGTAGCGACGGCGGCGCGTGCGTGACGACGGCGGCGGCGCGTGGGCGGTGCAGCGGCGATGCGGCGATTCCGTCGGGGCAGCAGCTCCTCTCCAATTAGGTTTCACCTCGAATAAACGGATCTCCCCTTACTGTAGCACTAGATACAAAGGGGTTAGATAACAAGGGAATACGATAGAGAAAGGAGAGGAAAAACCGGCGGATTCCGGCGACGGACGGCGGTGGCGCGGCGGAGATGCAGCGGCCGAGAGGGGGGGACGAGCGGCTAGGGTTTTGTGCTGTAAATCTTATCTCAAAACTCCTTTTGAGGTCTATTTATATCTAGGGTTTTCAACCCTAGCGGGCTTAAGTCATTGGGCTTGACCCACTGATGCATTAAGTCCATTCCCTTTACGGCCTCGTTTCTAATAAACGATCGTCCACAAAATTATAACAAAATTATATTTGTGACGAGCTCAAAGTCCTCGTCGATACGAGTGCCTCTTCGAAATTTCCAATTTCCAAAATTGGAAACTTCCAATTCAGTGGACTTGCTAAATCGGGAAACTTCCCAATTTAGAAAGTTCACTAAATTCCGCATTTCTCTTTCTCTACGTTTATTCCGACTCGTAATCCACAATCACGAATCTTGGACTCAATCATATTGACCTCCAACTTTGCAAAGATTAACATATTAATCTATGCTCATTGTTATCAAGGATCCATGTTACACGAGAAGTGTGACCCTCAATGGTTCAGGTGTATGCTAGCCGTGGGCTCACAACTCTTTGTGATTCGAACAACACATTGTTCTTATACGAACTCCTCCCAAGAGTCCCGATTAGTGTAAAACTCATTCTACCTAATCCCGATCAAATCGGTGCCCAACGAATCAAGATTGGCGTCTAGCAACTACGCATCATGATTCCCTAGATACAAATGAAGTGCCTGCAAGAACCTTATGATATAGTTAGCGTACAGTACGATCCCTTCGTAGCACATGTCCCGATTGAACTAGAGGCATTGGTTCACCGAGACCTCTTATAAAGTTCAATAACCGTGCGAACGTTCTAGGTATTATAAATCCGTTCGTGTGCGACTTAGGGAAACACATTTCCCTAATCACCCCACTATCAACTCTGGCCAGAGATTCCATGGATTATAAACCGTCAGAACACACAGGACATCCATGACTACTCAAGCGCTCGAATCCCCTACTACAATACACAGACTTCACACTAGATTTCGGATTGCACGAACGTTGGCCCTTGGAGCGGTCCGCGGTGGGACTCAGGGACAGGTCACGATACAATCGGTCCTCTAGTGAAGTCACGGTGATGTCTGGGTCTTAAGGACTAATGGTGTACAACTATATCTTAGAAACCTATTACTCGATGAATGAGAACCACTTATAGATTTCTAGGGCGAGGGAGTTCAGTGAACTCATCCAGTATGAGCACCCTCTCAAGTATGCCGATGTCACAACACCGAGGACTGATGAGACGCAGTACACATACACTAAGTGCTAGTCTCAAAAGGGAAAGGCCGGTATCCTCATTATTGGCGTAACCCATCGACTAGGAACAAGGTTTAACAGTTACATTACATTGCTGAGTTATCTCACGATTCTACTAGATCAACTCACAGTAATAGAGTAACTCGTTAGGACTATATCTATGCTGCTTGCATGGGATAACAGATATAGAATGCCAAATAAGATATTTTATTATTACGAACGAAAAACGATTGTTTTATTACAAAGAAAAGAGAAAAACCACAGCCACAAGTTGGCTTGCCGGTCACCTACTCTAACATTACCCGCTTAACTTATTTGAGTATGCCGGATACGAAATCCACCAGGCCAGGACTTGACATAAACAAATCTTATAAGCTACTCAAGGGTTATTATCAATCCCATATTTCAGAGATGTGGATTCCTTTCGATAATTAGTTTCCACCTATTAATTCTTAATGTCTCTACCCAACGCACCGGGGGCCATTTGACTCAATATAGGAATATCTCCCATTGTGACACCAAAGTAGAGACCATCAATTAAATGTGTACGTTAATAATCTAGAGATTAAGAGAGTAAAAGTAATTTACTGTCAACTAGAAATAATACAGTTTCATTTATGAACAGTGATGAAACAATTATTTCACTTTGTCCGGTTCAACACATGCCGGGTGTGCTAGCACAATAAGTTAAAACAATAACTACAAAAGTTATTCTCTGTTTACTGTGATCAAGACCAATCACTTAAATATTGTGCTACAATTTTTTACCAATGGTTAGTCCATTTCCATCTAGATTGTGAATGTTTATCTTTATATTCTAAACGAACTTTCGAAATGATCTTGCTGTGCGCCGTAACACACCAATTCGAATACTATTAGAATATTAGACTTATGCTTTTAATTAATTGACAAACAATCAATTAAATGCATTGAAGACCCTTGTGTAGATTCTCCTAAAATGATAATATACTATTTTATTAATTCAATAATAAATTTATGTAGCTAAAAGCGAGACTTTTAGTCTACTACCCCAACACCTTTTTCCTCAGGTTGAGGTGCTATTTATACTTAATTAATAGAGGACTCCTAATTAGAGCAGTAACCTAGTTTCTCTTTAATTATGACTCTAATTAGGTATTTTATTAATATGAGCATAATTAGTGGGCTTATTGGGGCCCAAATAAGAGAATGAGCTTGATTTATTTATCTGGCGGGCCTTGGACCCTAGTATTTCGGCACACATTATTTTATAATCTAAATGGCCCAAAGTGGCCCATTTAGGTGTATCAATAATAAAATTCAATAAGCATCTTCCATCACATTCCCAATCTTCACATCTTCGGCAAAACTTACATCTTTCAATTCGAGTTCATCCAGTGAAAGTTGAGCAATATCAAGAACTCCTGCATCTTCTATATTGTCAAAATCATCTCCACCCACATTCCACATTTTTGTCTTCTCATCATAGTACTGAGCGCTACTTCTATACAAAAGATGAAGATTGGTATAAATGACGACCAAATTCTCCGCACGTTTATGATTTAACTTATTCCTTCTAAATGGATGAAGGAATAAGTACTCCAATTCCTCTCGAAACAAGATGAAGAACTTGGTTGTCCAAGCACATTGAAAGCCAACTTTTGAAGTAAAGGAGCACCCGAACCATAACATGCTCATCATTTCCTAGGCTCAATATCATATCTACTCACAATCCGGATCTCTAGATGGACCTAGTCTTGAGAGAGAAATTAGCAAATTCATCAATTGCATTCGTGCGCTTCTCTTTACATTGAAAAAATCTTCTAAAACATTTAATTCTTTCGGATGAAACTTCCCCATCCATATGAGGAGTCAATCTATCGTGTCCCTCCAAAAGTCATTTTTCACTATAATACCTTCAAAAAAAAAAAAGGCATGTAAAAAAAAATATAGTAGAATAATAGATAAGGAACAAAAAATTTTATATACCATTTCATTTCCGTTCCAAATAATTTAGGAAGAATCGGAAATTCAAAATGAAAATTACTATTCCAAATTCGAATATTTTCAGATCGAAATTGACGGAATTCAAAAATTTCATTCCAATTTCCACGCAAGTGATTTTTGCTAAAATATATGAAAATGGTCATATCACTATATCATAATAACTGACAAGTCAACAAATGAAGGAAAAAGAAAAGAAAAGAGAACCAACCAATATTTGCTCCTATATTATAGATAATCCATAGGATAGTTTTGGCTGACCATTAATAGTGTCTAAATACCTCTAATATTAGTCTCCCCTTCTTTTACTAAACAAATGAATCAAACTCTATTTCTTATTGAAAATTTGGCTTTTCTCACCTTTTCTTCTCCCTCCAACAGGCCATGCAACTGCCACCACCACCGCCACCATCACCACCGACCGGAGAGAGAAAGAAAAGCCGTTGGGACAAGCAATAAATTCAACCTATCTCGTTCCCACCCTCCCTGCCAGAGCCGCGTCGCCGGAACAACCCCATTTTTTGATTTAAAAAAATAAATAAAAAATAAAAAACCGGTAAAGATGAATGATTTATTTTCACACTCTTTCAAAAAATACCAAGATGTAAAGACCCAAGGCCCAATGGAGGACATCGAAATCGGTGGGGCCGCGGGCCGAACCGAGGGTGTCAACCTCGATAAATTTTTCGACGACGTTGAGAGCGTCAAAAAAGACATGCTCGATGTTGAGATGCTTTACAAACGGCTCCAAGAATCAAACGAGGAGAGTAAAACCGTCCATAACGCAAAAACCATGAAAGAACTCCGGGCTCGAATGGACGCTGACGTTAATCAGGTAGCTAGGAGTGTAAACGAATAGAGTCGAGCCGAAATCATGATTTTTCTAACTTGTGTGAATTTTTTATTCGTGTTTAGATTTATTTACCGATCCGAACATGAATCGAGTTTGCGGATATTTTATCATTTTGTTCTAATCAAGTAAAGCTCGAACGAGAACCTTCACATTTTAATCAAAAATCCGATTTATTCAATAATTGAAATCGAGTCAAGCTCGAACGAAGTTCGTAACATCATTCTCAAAGTATCGAGCAATTTGACCTAATTTTCCGTCGCCATGCACATGCAGGTCCTCAAACGCGTAAAAGTTGTAAAGAACAAGTTGGAGGCTCTCGAGAAGTCGAACGCAAGCCACCGCCGCGTCCCGGGATGTGGGCCCGGCTCGTCAGCAGACCGGACCCGAACTTCCGTGGTGAGCGGCCTCGGGAAAAAGCTCAAGGACATAATGGACGACTTCCAAGGCCTGCGGGCCCGGATGAACGAGGAGTACAAAGAGACCGTCGGGAGGCGGTACTTCACAGTCACCGGAGAAAAAGCCGACGACGAGTTGATAGAGAACATGATATCGAGCGGGGAGAGCGAGAGCTTTTTGCAGAAGGCGATACAGGAGCAAGGTAGGGGCCAGATATTGGACGCGATATCGGAGATTCAAGAAAGGCACGACTCGGTGAAGGAGATAGAGAAGAACCTTCTAGAGCTACACCAGATATTTTTGGACATGGCGGCATTGGTGGAGGCGCAGGGGCAGCAGCTCAACGATATAGAGAGCCACGTGGCGCATGCCAGCTCGTTCGTGCGGCGGGGGACCGAGCAGCTACAAGAAGCCAGGGAGTACCAAAAGGGTTCGAGGAAGTGGACTTATATTGCCGTTATGCTCGTCATCGTATTCATCGTTTTCGCTACATTCCCCATTTGGTCTCAGATTTTGCTAGCTATGATTTGATTTTTTTTTTCGCTTTGTTTTGTATTATAGCATCTTTTAGGCTATTCATTTTTTTTTTCTTTTGATTGTGCATTAGCCTGTTGTACGTGGCAAATTTTTTCTTGGTTAATTAATTGTAATATATATAGATATTCGAGTGTAGCCAGAAGTTTAATTGGGGAAGGGAAGTTAGGGTTTGTGGATGAGAATAGCTTTTGAATACAAATGGTTTATTATTTCATCATTTTGTTTTTCTTCTTTGGAAATATATGCACATTTAACTTCTTTCATTGATCTGAGTTGTTACAATTGTTGTATATAGTACTTTTGGGAGACTGGATTTTGAGCCAATTTCTATTGATTTTTTCAGTGGCATAAGTGTTATAGTTATTCTTTCAAAATTATGTCTTGGATGGAATGATAAATTAATGTGTAATAAACCAACTAGTTGAATATGTGTTTGGTTTGTAGTATTTTATAGAGAGGCCAAAAATGTGTAAAATCCTAATTTTGAAAATATATATGAGGAGGTCCTATGAGTTTTTCCGTTTTATTTAAAAACCAAATTCTGATTTTAATTTAGGAGATCCCTGAGGATTGTGATGTGACTATTTTACCCTCAATCATAGCATTTAAGTATAAATCCTAGTGGAACTATATTTTTCTATACACAACCGTCTTTCTCCCAAATCTTGTTTATTCGTTTCTCTCTCTGTCAAATCTCGGTTTTCTTCTCTTTCTACCCATAGTCTTCCGCCGCCCACCTTCGCTCCCCCTCCACCCTCCAAGCGCCGCTCCCCCTCCGTCTAGCGTCGCTCCCCTTTCTGCCGCACCTCCTAGTCGAGCTCAGCCACCGCCAACTGCTTCAAACTGCCGCCCTTATATGCGATGCTAAAGTCAGGGAAGAGGAAACAGTAGCCGCCGCTAATATGAAGACATAGCCAAAAACACCACTTTCCTCTCCGTCGGAGCAAAAACTGAGGATCTAGGGTTTGAATTTGAGAATAAGAGTGTGTAATGGGCGAATTGAAAGAGAAATCGAAATTCATGCCTTCATTGAAGATGCTAAAACGGGGTTGGTAGCATCAGGGTTTGAGATTATGTGGACGTAGTAGTCATTGCTGTAATTATCTCCTTTAATTTTTTTCTAACAATATTGGAAAATAATTTCACTCTTTTCATCTTTTGTATTTTCTTTACACCACCTTCTCAAGAACAGGGTAGCAAAGTGGGCCCACAACAAAAACGGAGAAGAATGCTTCTTCAGGGAGGTTGATGCATTTTTTTTTCGTATTTAGTCATATGTAGTCAATCATGTATAGTTATATAGTCATATAGTCATATGTATTCATCTACAGTTATGTATAGTTTATATATAGGATATGTAGGTTGTTTTTCTAATGTACAGTGATGTTGATGGATTTTTTTCGTAAATAATATTAATTTTTTATATAATTTGATAAATATGACTATACTATATTGTATAATCGAAAATATACAATTTTAAGTTGAAAATGTAAAAAATGTAATATAAAATAAGAAATGACTATAGTTGACTATAGTCATATATCATCGAAGATAGTCATATTCGTAACAATAAACTTTTCGGGAAAAGAAATTCATAAAAAAAATATACAAAATAAAATAAATTTATATTTTATTATTTTAAAGGAAAAAACTTATTAAAAAGTAAAAAAAAAACGAAAAATGATAAATGCAGTTGGTGAAAATGTTGAATGCAGTTAGGGCAAAAATTGCATGTAAGGGCAGCATAGTCTTTTGCCTCTTTAGGGGTTATCTCAAAGAAAGAATTTTAGGGGTGAACCTAGCCCTGTATATTTTCCATATTAATGGTGTATATCAAATGGCCCCTTACAGAGAATATGTGGTATCTATTCAACTTCTTATTTTCTTACCTGTAAAGCACACTTAAGTTTTCATAGCATAAATTTAAGATTTATAGTTGTAGTAACTAAAAATAAGATAGTGTAGTAAATCGGCATATTGCTCTTTGGTTTGATGATTTATAAAATAAAGTACAATAACAACAATATAAAGAGAAAGAGATAATACAAAGGCTGCACCTATTTGCAATCTCAAAATTTCTAAGCGCAAGACCTTACTTCATGCCAGACCAAAATATAAATAAATTTACTAAGAGCAAGACTGGAAATTACAAATATGACCCCAATATTAATTTTGATATTATTAATTCAAAAAATGCCTAATTGCTATTGCAAGACCAAAAAAATAAAAATGAAAAATGACCATTCTTCTTGACCAACAAAACCCAACCTCTTTTTCTTCACAAAAAAAATCTTTCATATTCTCCAAAAACCCTCATCAAATAAAACCATCAAATCTTACTAACACTTGAAAAGAACGACATTATGGACACACGAAACATTAATATGGATGATTCTAAGGTCGAAGAACACAATGAGATAAGAAATGATGTACTTTATTTAGCTTTGTGATCGTTTTTTCGTTTTTCGAAAATAATTTCGCGTACAAAAAAATTCGACGTTTACAGGTCGATATTTAGCAATAAAAACGACATTACAACGTCGATTTTCTTAGTTTTTGAAAAATCGACGCCAGCCTGTCGTTTTAATTGCTACAAATCGACACACTGATTTCGAATTTTGAACAAAATATCGACACACAAATGTCGAAAAAAATGCAAATAATCGACAACAACTTATTGTCGAAAATTAGTGAAAATTTTGGCACCAACGTGTCGAAATTTTACAAAAAAATCGACAAGTACAGGTCGATATTTTTAAAACCACAATTCCTTCAACAATGGTGGTGGAATCTAACCCTAAAATCATACCCTATGTTCTAAATGGATTTGTGGTGACTGTCGACTGCAACGGCAACGGCGGTGGTGGTCGACTTCATCGGCGACGGCGCGACGACGAATCTGCAAATAGTTCTCTTCTTCCCTCCTTCCCGTTCTTCAATTGTATTGGGTTTCTTTTTTCTTTTCTTTTTTTTTTTTTACTTTTTTTTTTAATTTGGTCTTGCAAGAGTAATTGGTGTAATTATGTTTTATTTTGTTTATATTTTACTAAGGTCATTATAGTCTTTTTACACTTAATTGATATAAAATTTTATTTGGTCTTGCCCTAAGTAAATTTTGGATTGCATATAGTCGCTGCCTAATACAAATGGACAATAACGCATAGAGAGATAATTATGAGTGTGTATATGGGAGATCGGAATATTCAATTATATACGTCTTATGTATAACTAAATGAATAATCTGCAAAACAACACCAAATATATATAATTTGCCCTCACATGCCATATACTTTTTAGATATATTATTACGTGAAACTTTATTTTTCTTCTCTCATTTTCCCTTTTCTCTCCACCAACCACCTTCTTTCTTCCGCCAGATTCATTTTTTAAATTGTAGGTCCTCCGCCGATCTCTGCCTCAGCCACCGTTGTCCCACCGTTTTTGCCTTTATTAATCGCCACCACCACCACTCCGTTCAATTGAGATTCAACACCGGCGACGAGATCTCAACAAAAGCGGAGATGAAAAACATAAGAAATCAAAAAGTCAATTCCGCCCATCCTGCCGCCGCAGGAGAAGCTGTTGCTGGGGAATTGCTATGGCATTGGATGTGTGACTTGTGTTTCTGAGGTGTATTACCTTCCACCTCTACACCGCCTCCAGCTCTTCCCTTTCACCTCCGCCCGTCGCGCTCTCCGCTGCAGCCGCCAAAGTCGTTAGAGAGGGTATGGTTTTTGATAACACCATTAGAGAGGCTCCAATGGTTAATCTCGGATTTATCTTCTTCTTCTTCTTCTTCTTTTTTTTTTTTTTTAATCACATTGTTGAGGTCGGTAATGAGAATAGTGCATTTTTGGAGAGTGGGGGCGAAGGTGATTCACGAAGATGGTGTTTTTGTTGTTGTATTCGTTGGAATTTGTTTCGCTAGAATTGTGGTATTTGTTTTGTAGTTGTTTAAAAAAATGTATAGTTGATTTAAATATCTTTAGTTTGTAGTTATTCTCAATAGTTTTGTAATTGTTTTCGATAACTTTTAGTTGATTTTGCTAATTTTGTAGTTGATTTAATATTTTTCATAGTTGATTTCAATATTTTTTATAGTTGATTCCAATAATCGGTAGTTGATTTCGATAATTGTTAGTTGATTCCAATTTTGATAAACATGCTGTTGAACACCACAATTTTATAGTTGTTTAAGGAAATTTATGGTAGACTCTAGGGAAAAAAAAATGAACTTGTAGTTGATGAAAAACTTGTAGTTGATTTCAGAAATTTTATAGTTGAATTTGAAAACAAAATATTAATTTCTTTTTTGGAAATTAAATAGTTTTTTGAATTAAATAGATGAAAATTAAAAAATTGAAAAGGGCATTAAGTAGTGGGTCATGAGTAGGAAATAGTAGTGAAAAATACATTTAGAATAAAATAAGGGTTGGATCTACCTCTAAGAGCAACGCCAATGGGATTATCACATAGAGTATTCAAACCTGATGATGCTAAAGTTAGATCACCTTAAGTCATTGAGGTAGGATGAGTTGGGAGAGCAAAGTGGATCACTGGCTCACGAGCTAGATGGTCCTGAGATACCTGCGAACATAGAACACATGAACTCGGCCCGGGTTGATCCGGCGGAATCCCCTCCGACGCTCCAATCAGACGTGCGGATAGTAGATGTAGTTGAGAGAATACAAATTGTAGTATTTGCTCAGATAATAGGGCGTACCTTAATAAATGAGTTAAAACATTTATTTAGACCTCGTTGCTTGGGCTGAAGTCAATTAACTGAGATTGCCGAACCCAAATCTTATCTGAAGCTGTTTGAGCCTTCGTTGTAATGGACTTCAAAGTTGGCCTCGTGGCCCAGTATTGTAGGCCCATTGGGTTGACCCAATTAGGGATATCAAACCTTTAACCACCATTTACACACTAAAAATAGAAAATTTTAATTCCAATGAAGTTATCAAATAATGGTTCTATTTTGATAATTCACCTCTTGGATGTAAATATACTCGCTGGAAATTGAGTTATCAAAAATGTTACTATCTAAACATCCAATCACAAGTTGACATGTGACAATTACAAATAAATTCACCCATAAACTTCCAATTGATGATTAATTTCATAACCATAGTTGGAGTAGATGAATTTTAATCAATATTAAAATATAATCTCAAATATCAAATAAGTATTTGATAATTCATCTTTAATATTTAGCATAGGAGTTGCTCTAATAAGAAAAACGTTGTTGGACCTATTCCTATTAATAAAATGCAAAAGGGGGTTTATTACTGATAACTCATAGTATAAAACCATACGCACTAATAAGGAAAAATATTAGCTAGATAATGTTAAATTTAAATCAACTTCTAGGAAAAAAAAAACAGTGTAACTATACTGTTAAGATATTGGCTATAACTTTTTCTATCTATTTGCTTTTCAATAATTGTAATTAAATTCAGCGAAAACCAAAAAGTTAAATACCGAGTCTTGGTTACAAAACTGGTCAATCTTCACATCTATTTTCCTCTTAAGCTCCATATCACCACATTGTACCTGCATAAAAATATATTAGACTTGATATTGCATCTTAAACTAAATATAAACCCATATGTAAGTTATTTTGTTTATATGAAAAAGTTACGGAGTTTAATTTCTTTTGAAATAATTTTATATTTTAACCTCTGACGCAGGACATAGTTTTCAATTTTTAGCCGTTTCACAAACAATAGATTTATATAGAGATTTGATATTGACTGATTTGTTCTTTTATCATGCAATATTGTGTTTCAGAAGCGAGGATTACTGCATGCTCATATACTCATTTTTTTGCATCTGGATTACAAATATTCAAATCCAGAAGATAATGACAATTATTTTTGCTAATATTCCGTACAAACATAATGGTCCATACCTTTACAATTGTGTAATTAAATCTATTATGATGCATGTTCCATGTTAAGTGTTGAATATAAAATTTCCCCATGTATGCACGATGTAAATTGTGCCAAGTATTTTCCAAAAACATTTAGCGATCGCACATCGCACGATGAAGATGGGTATTCACTTTATAGAATGAGATACAATCGGGTAAGCAACAATAAATGTGTTGTTATCGTTGATAATTGATTTGTGGTTCCCTTTAATCCATATATGCTCATGAAATTCAATGCCATATAAATGTTAGTGGTGCAACCAATCAAGATCAATTCAGTAGTTGTTCATGTATGTAAATAAATGTCATGATCGGGGCACTGTATAATTTTATCAAAGTTCAACGGACAACCAATATATCGCAATGTCAAGATAAAATAAAATTGTATTATGATTGCAGATATTTATCACTATGTGAGGCGGTATGAATACTATTTTCTTTTAATATTCATTATTGAAAGTCGTTCGCTGAACATTTAATCCTTCATTTGCATGAAGAGCAAATTTTAAATTTTAGTGATGATGATCCCATCAAATCAGTTAACGGCAATTTTTTGGCATTGGTGGAAGCAAATAAAAATATCCCCAAATAAAAAATATACAGTTTTCTATGAAATTTGTATGGAAACCATCAATATGAGTGGTATCTGTGACACCCCTCTCTCGATTACTCTTATTATATGTAATCTCAGCGGAAGACTTTTTAAAAATGATTATTGTGGATAAGAATTTACGTAAAAAAATGTCTTTTTAAATCAGAGGGAGAGATGTCACACTATAATAAACTCTAATCAATCAATTAACACAAATACATACTACATGCAAGACTAGAAAATAACTAGGTATGATGGACCTAATGAAAATTCGGACAGATTCAGTGCAGCAACTTTAAAAATTAATTCCTCTTAAACTACTCAAAAACATGACTCCAAACTAATACCATACCATCTACCATGAGTCTAAATCACTCCGTTAAAACAGTTTTGAAAACTTCTTGACCATTGAGGAGAAATAAATAAAATGACACATACACTCAATTTAAAATCCAGAACAGGGAAGGGAGTTTTTAAATTTCCTAGTAAATTCCTCACTGAACTAAAAACTACCAAATTTTATCCCAAGATAAGAAAAAAAGTTGAAAACAATTTCCAAGTAGAAAGAAGACATTTGAGTGAGTAAGACTCCAGTTATAAGAGAAAATACTAGACTGACCCTGTTTTAGTGCAGTAGTGAGAAATAATTCATAACTAATTGAATATGTACCCAATTCATGCAAAAGACCTATTCAAATGATAAGAACATAGAGATGCAGAGACTCTCAAAATTTCATGATTTTTTAAGCAGAGAAACTATATGAAAACAATTTTAAAACATCGAGACAAGATACGAAGGAATTACTAGCCGAAAAGCGTGCATGCATATAGTTAGAAAAATTCGCTTTCGCTTACAAAATATTACGGATTACCGATTAAATGTCCAAAAGAGGGTAATCCTATTTACTATTACACATATTGTCTTTTAATAATTTTCACCGATCGGAGGAAGCGAACGGTAGAAAATACCTAAAACTGTATCAAAAGTTTTTACAAGCATATTATACAAAAAACACATAACTAGGTTAAGAGCCAACACAATCCACAACCCCTCCATATGATCTCCTCCCGATTCTCAAGCTCGATTCCCAACTTCACTCCTCGGGCTCCAAATCGAGTATACCTACAAACATACAACACCTATATGAGCTTTTGAGGACTCAATGAGAATCTTGAAGTATTATCGAATACACATAACACATAGAGAATACATGTATATACATATATATTTATTATACATATACATGCAACATAAACTAAAGCAATCATATATTTCCCTTTTTCGTCGGAGTTCTTCGTCATATAATTGTCAAGCGCATAGAGTGAGATAAATTCCAACTTTTATAACCCTATGATCCCAAGACCATAGAGTAAGAATATCCCACCTTTATAACCCTATGCCATGACACGTATTGAAGAATATAGAGTGAGAATACCTTTATAACCCTACGATCCCAAGACCATAGAGTGAGATTTTCCCACCTATATCTTCAACACCATAATGAGACATGCATGACATGAAAAATCATCGGGAATCCCTTTGGAAGAATCAATCTAAGTTCCCGATAAATAACCTCATATTTTACGAATCCGTCTATCTACGTGGAATCAAGCCACCCCTAGGCCCTACGGTACCGACTCGTCGTACCCCGGTTATTTACCGTAACCTCGAAAGATTTTCCAACATATTTTTACCTTTTAAAAATCATGACACTTATGCACCCACACATGCACCCATCTACTTGTTACAGTAGGTGACCAACAAGCCAACATGTGGCTGTGGTCTTTCGTATTTATTATGGTAATAAACGAACCTTTATTCGTATTAGTGATAAAACACCTTGGCATTCTATATCTTTGTCCCTTTGTCACAAGCATAGATATAATCCTTACCGTTATTACAAGTACTAGTAATTGATCGTTAGGATCGTGAGATATTTACTTTAGTATTATAACTGTTAAACGTGTTCCTAGTCGAAAGGTTACGCCACCAATGAGGATATCGGCCTTTCCCATTAAGAGACTAGCACTTAGTGTATGTGTACTGCATCTCATTAGTAAACGGTATTGTGATATCGGCATGCATAAGTGGGTGCTCGTAAGTTGACGAGTTCACTGAACTCCCGCACCCTAGAAATCTCGAAGTGGTTCCCAATAATCGAGTAGAGATATTTATGGTATAGTTGTACACCATTAGTCCTTATGACCTAGACATCACCGTGACTTCACTAGAGGACCAGCTGTATCGTGACCTGTCCCTGAGTTCCACCGAGGACCATCCCAAGGGCCAGTGTTCGTGCAGTCCGAAATCTAGTGGGAGGTCTGCGCATTGTACTCGGGGATTCGATCGCTAGAATAGTCTTGGATGTCCTGTGTGTTCTGATAGTTTTTAATCATTCTAAGTCTCAGGCCAGAGCTGATTAAGTGATGATTAGAGAATTTGATTCTCTAAGTCATGCACGTAACGATTAAAACACTTAGAACGATCGCACCGTCATTGAACAAATAAAGAGGTCTCGACGAACCAATGCCTCTAGTTCAATCGGGACATATGAATCGAAGGGATCGTACTATACGTTAACTATATCTGAAGGTTCTTGCAGGCACTTCATTTGTATCTATGGAATCATGACGCGTAATTGCTAGACGCCAATCTTGATTCGTTGGGTGATTAAGGTGAAACGAGCTTCATCTTAATCATAACTCTAAGGGACGGGTTTTGACCACAAAGGGTTGTGGGCCCACGGCTAGCTTACACCTGAACCATCGAGGGTCACACTGCTCGTGCACATGAGATCTTTGAATAAACGGTCAGAGATAAAATGGTTTATCTTTGCATGATTGGAAGCCAATATGATTGGGTCCAACATTCGTAATTTGGAATTATGAATGAGAATAAGAAAATGAAAAGAATAGGCAAACGTATTAGTGGACTTTCTAAATCGGGAAGTTTCCAAATTTAGAAAGTGCACCGAATTAGGGTTTCCACTTTTGGAAAGTTGGAAATCGAGAGTTGGCACTTGTAATGGCGATGACATTATAATGATTCCGAAAATGTAATCGTTGCAATTTTCCGATCATTGAATTGAGAGAGACGAGCAAGTAAAAGAACTAACGAACTTAAGCTGTTGGGCCCGGTCCAACTTAAGCCCGTTAGGGTTTTATGCAAGACACTATAAATACTTGATTTATAGGTCTTGCACAAAACAACACACACAAACCCTAACCCTAGCCGCTCCCCTCTCTCTCTCGGCCACTCTCCCCGCCGCCACCGCCGGCGCCGTCGTCAGAATCTTGCCGGAATCGGCCATCTCTTGGCCGATTCACATTGGTAGTTCTTTCATTCTTTCTATTCTTCCGTTTTTCTAACTATTACGTGTCTAGTGCCACGTGTTTAGTAGATCGAAGTATACGAGGTGAAATCCGAGAGGAGGAAGATCGAAGATCGAAGAATCGAGGAGCTGCACACGAGCCGACGTCGCACGCATTCCCACGCACCGCCCGAAGACAGCGCGTGAGCTACACGCGCCGCCGTAGCTCGTCTTGCCGCTGCTGCCGTTCCGCCACTGCTGCCCCGGGTTGCACGGATTGGTTTCCGTGGCAATCTCGCTTTGCTTAGTGCGCCTACCTCACGGTTCAAGAGGTAAAATTACGAATCCATTGTCCTTTGATTCGTCTTCGTTTAAGTTAATAAATGCATGTTCGTTTTAATAAAAGTTTGTATGATTTTATGTGTCTACATGAAATTGTTTTTATTATTGCGAGCATGATTGTTTGATTTAAACGCGAGCATGTTAATTGATTTAAATTCAGTTAAATAATTAAGCATGTATGTTGTTTTTAATTTCGTTGGAAGCGCAAAGGTACGCAATTAATTGATTTCAATTATCGGGCATGTGTTTATGTGTTTTAAATTTGTTTAAATCGCATAAAATTTTTATTTTCCGCTGCGTACACGTGTCCGATTCCCAACACTACTTACCCTTATCTCATCCTCACACCCAATGATCAACACATAAACAAGCAAGATCACATAGCAAAACACAATTAAAGTTCCACATAGTCATTTAGGCATAAAAATAAAATCCATAATCAAATACAAGAAATAAATGAAATCTTAACATGCAAGGACAATTTTTAATCAAAGGTTCATTAAATCTAACATTTTACCAGAATAAAGTTCAAGACTTTCATCTTTACATTTTATTCAAGTAATTCCACTAGATCTTAACATGCAAGAGTATTTTAAATCAAGTTAGCACAATTTCTTAGTTCTTTCATCATTCTTCATAGAAAACACTAGATCTTAACATGCAAGACTTTAGATCAACAATCAATCACTAGATCTTAACATGCAAGACCTTAGATCAACAATCAATCACTAGATCTTAACATGCAAGGCCTTAAATCAACAATCAAACACTAGATCAACACATGCAAGATACCAAATAAACCAAATAAGCAATTTATGTTTTTTTACCCCAAAAATCGAAAGTTCCATAGTTAAGCCAAAAATTCAATTTATTTTCACAAATCAACAATCAAACACTAGATTAACACATGCAAGCTACTAATTAAACCAAATAAGCAAATTATGCATGTTTCCCCAAATTTTCGAAAGTTTCATAGTTGAGCCAAAAATTCATTTTCTTTTCACAAATCAACAATACATCACTAGATAAACACATGCAAGGCACTAATTAAATCAAATAAGCAAGTTAAGCATTTTTCCCCAAATTTTCGAAAAAACATAAAACTTCAAGAACAAAGTTATCTTTTCAAAATACTAACATGCAATCATCATCTAAGCAATATAACCACATAATATGCAAGAATTAACAAATAAATCACATAAAAATCGAAAATACTAGTGGTGTTGCATGTTTGAGCAAGAATTCACGAATTCTCACCTCTACTCTTTAGGGGAAGAATTTGTTAGCTCTTTTCTCTCTAATACAAGAAGAGATCAAGAGTTAGATTATATCTTAAGAAAAGGAAGAAGAATAACAAGAAGAACTTAGATGAAGAAGAGCTTAGCTCCCTCGGAAAAAAAATGAAGAAAAGAAGAGGATGAAGGGCTTACTTAGCCTTGGCCGAAAATTCTCCTCTTATTGAAATAGAAGGAGACCTTAAACTTATAGATGATAAGAGTGGAGTTTGAGAGTGCATTTTCATCTTGGACATTGGATGTATTTATAGAGTTTTTGGAGTGTTCCAAAGCCAATGGAGAAGAAAGGGAAATACATCTTTTTGTGGGGGTGATTTTGCAATATTTTGGAAGAGGTGTGGTGGTGGTACTTGGGTGGTTTAAGCTTGAGAAAGTGGTGGCTATGGTGGTGGTTTGGGGCTGCCGAAATGAAGGAGAGAGAGGAAGAAGAAGAGTGACCCTTGGTTTACTAAAGTGGAGTGTGGGTGTGGTGAAAGGCATGCCTAGCTAGTGAGTAGGAGGACTAGGCTTTAGGTATTTATTTTAATGATCAATGTACAAGCATTCTAATGCATGTCTACTCCTAATTAACATGCAATTTTTAAATCATGTGTGTGTATCAGTGGCCGAAAATTAAAGAAAACGAGGGGAGGATTTTCTAATTTTCTCCACTAATTAATAATCCTAAAATGCATGAGAAAAATTTATTTTCTAAAATTTTGTGCATGCATAAATATGATAAAATGCTCACTTAGATTCATATGCAAGAATAAAATCTTAGTTCATGAAAAATATTTTATTTCGACATAATATCTCAAAATATTTCCTAAGCACATAATTCACGTAATCACATAATCATATATTTCACATAATCACAAAATGACATATTTCACATAATTACCTAATTATCACGTAATTACTAATCATACAAGAATTATTCTAAATTCTAATTTCATAAATTTTCACATAGAGATGGTAAAATAAAATACTAATATTTTACCGAAAATGCGGGGTGTTACAGTATCCGAGAAAGTACGGGTTTTTGGTTGGAGAATTCATTACGTACGCCCTGAAAGTGGTGAAATATATTAATTGATAATTTTTCGGAATACATCAAAGATGGATATTTCTTATTCTAATTTGAAATCAATAGACTGTGTTTTTTATCCTACATTTAGAGATGTTTGCTATGCTGTATGATTGTTGGGTGATGACAAAGAATACATTGATTGAATAACGAAAAACATGTCAGTGGCTATCATCTAATTATTTGAGAAATTTATTTGCAACCTTATTGTTCTCAAATCAAAATTTGTTTGGAACAACAGATAACGATACTTGAGTGGTGATATTCTTCGTAAGCAGAGCACTCATATTTGATGGTGATATTATTAAAGTTTCGTTTTACTTATTTGTGTGAAGTAGATCATATTAATTATTAACATAATCGATATCATATTTTATATTAGATATAATATTTGTTATATCTTTGCGATATGACATATTTGCATCTTAGTGAAGACGATTTGAAAACTTCGTTTTTACAGAAATAGAAAATCTTTTATGGAGTAACAAAAAAGGGTCTGGCTGATTTTCCAACAATGCCAAGACCAGATATGTCATTGCTTTCACAAGTTAAGAATAAAGTTATCCACAATAAATTTAGATATTACAAACATGCATTAACTGCAAACATCATCAAGTTTTGGCCAATGTTACTGATGAATCTATGATCAACGTGACATTTGCGCACGTCGATTCGATCAAAGTTTTGCGTTTATTTCCATATGTTATATTGATGGATTGCACTTATGAAACCAACAGGTAATAGGTATTTAATTTTTAATATAAAATGTGTGTAGTGTTTCACAATGATAACACTATTATTGTATTTTGATTTAGGCACTTGTTGCCTTTATTAGAAATAATTGGCGTTACTCCTGTTGGAAGAAACTTCACGATTGCTGTTGCATTTTTGTCGCATGAAGACATAGACTCATATGTGTGGGCTTTATGGTGCTTGAGAGAATTATTAGATGGTGCAGATCTATATGTGATTTTGACAGATCGGGAATTGGGCTTTGTTGAAAGCATTGCCGCATATATTTTTGCAGGCGAACCACATATTATGTTTATATCATATAAACAGAAACATTGAGCCAAATGCGACGAGATTTATGGGAGGCAACATGAAACATGGTGTAGTGTTTCGGAAAACAAAATGGGAGGCTTTAGTAAATTCGGAAATCAAAGAAGAGTATGCGCAAAATTACTACAAACTGATGAAAACCATTGCTGGAAATACGAGGTTGATAACGTACCTAGAGGATACGTGGTTAATTTACAAGGAGAAATTTTTTCGAGCTTGGACTCGTGATTTCTGACATTTTGGTAATACGTCGACTAACAGGTACACGTTCAATCAACATACGATCAATTTATATATATTTTTTTTTGTTCCATATTAACAGTGGCTGTATTAGAATAGGGTGGAGAGTAACCATTGATCGTCCAAAGGTTGGTTTGCATCTTCGACTGGAGGTGTTGATACTGCACAAACCATGCTTGATTCGCAAGTTTCGAGTCAAATCAATCAGTTGAAGGTGCATTTCTCGTTATCAGCCAAAATCCGATTGCATTGTGTCGCATATCCATGTTTTCAAGGTTTAATATGAAATGTGACACGATGCATTGAAATGTTGTTGGTTGTATACACAGTCTTAGGCGTACACATGGACTTCCATGCGCGAGCGAAATTGCAAAAAAAAATTGAGACAAGGATATTTTTACCGTCACAGACGTACATCGATTTTGGAGTACCATGAGTGTTGAAGAAGAATAAGATAAATCACTTAAGTCACAACCGGACAGGACTGAAGCAAGAAAAAATAATTTCATGAATGAATGAACTTCCACTACGGACCCACGTACACAAGAAATCAATTTCTGCTCATTCATCTCCCATTTTATCACATAACGACATATGTTAATGTCATGCCCGATGATAACTGTGGGTACAGATGCGTTGCCAAAGCTGTGTACATGAATGAAGAAAGATGGTGTGAAGTGAGAATGGACTTGATTGTTGAGTTGTATGAGCATTTTGATTTGTACGCGAGTATGAATGGTGATGGTGCGTCAGGTGTGGAAGCAGTTTCTGGTATTATATTTAGATGCACTTGGCCTGAAGTTCCTTGTCCACAACGAAAATTGATGGCTTTTTCGGATTTGAGATTTGTGATAGCTACCAAATACAATGCAATGGTAGTATTATTATCTCCAAGATGGTGTTCTACAAATCTCCCTCTTTTTGGGAGCGGCAAATTATCACGAATTATCACTATTGTGTTGCAAGGAAATCACTTCATCTTAGCGCATACAATGTTGAATGGTCATTTACCTCCCATCTATCCCCAGTGGCGATATTTTGTAATCGCAAATATAAAACATCTCTCCAATGTGTACCAAGCTCGACTTGATTTGTGGCATGTAGTAAGTAGGCCTAACTAGATTTTGGCGTTTATTTATTTTCAAGTGAGACACGTTATTTTGTCTGTAAATTTTATTGAAGCATTAATGTAATCTCTTTATAATATATTCTGTTTTTCATAATTTTCTAAAATTTTGAGCTTCTATATATATATATATATATATATATATATATATATATATATATATATATATATATATATATATATATCCCTTAGTTAATTATAAATATTTAGTTCAATTACAATAGGATTTTTTTTCTAAATTTTAGTTCAACTTGAAATTTCAAAAATTTATTGTTTATATAATAATAAAATATTTCGTAATTTTCTTTAAAAAAAAAGGCAAAACAAAGGAAAGACCGTCGCTGCCGCTCCGCCCGATGCTCACTGCCCTTGCCGCCAACGTCACACCACTTTCCACCGCTTTTTTCATCCAATTGCAGACTTCTCTCTTTTCGATCACATCCGGAATTGAATAACTCGGGAATTGTGGCCTTTGATGTGGGTTATTTCCTTTCGGCTCATTTCTTTTTCCAAACTGTTGGATGTTGTTCCTATCTCCTTTTCTGATATCTAGATATAGTTGACAAATTGGATTTCTCCATTTTTTTTCTTTTATTTCATTCATGGAATAATGATTAAAATATAAAATGAAAATAATGAATTAATTAGCTAATATAATTCCATAGATAAATTTAAAAATATAAACCTTCAATTTGGATTACTTGTTTTAGGGTGTGGGGAATGTAATCCATGACAACGCAATATAATTTCTTATCAACGCTTGTGCCTATCAACCTAATTACTTGTTCACAATGTTTCAATTTCCTAAGTGCTTCCACCTCGCACTAACAAAAAAAAAAGTATTTGGCTGGACCTTCTTGAGCATAAATTGTCCAGGAACCTATTCCTCTTGGCGGTGGTTGTTTGCTGGAAACATTGGGATCGAAGAAATCGAATTTTGCATGGGGAGGGAACCCTCAACTTGAACGAAGTTGTGGGCTGGTGCAGCTCCTCCCTCCAAACCTATGCAGATGCCCAACCTCAACGCTTCAGGTCAACTACTCCTACCCACCGAGAGGTTTGGTTGCCTCCTTTGCCATGAACCATCAAAGTCAACTTTGATGCTGCTTTTCCGAGGAAACAAGATCACTTCAACATATCTCTGGTTGCTTGGGACTCATATGGCAGGTGTGTGTGGTGGAAGGTGAAGAAAATTTTAGGTCGAGTTCGCCCACCGCAAGGCGAAGCAATTGCGGCACTCCATGCCCTCACAACTGCACATTCGAAGAATTGGAATTCAATTTCGGTCGAAGACGATTGTCTACAAGTAATAGATATCTTACGCCGCAAGGAAACATCGTTTAAGTCTTTTGGTGCAATTTTAGAAGAGTGTCATTTTTTGGCTTACGGTTTCGCTCTTTGTTTGTTTTCTTTTGTCAAGAGACGTGGTAATTTTGTAGCTCATAACTTAGCTTCTATGATTGTTCTTGATTATTTGGAAAGATCTATCCTTCCCCCCTTCTTGGCCGGCGGTGCCTAACAAATCTCTCCGTTTCTCTTAAAAAAAAAAAAAAGATCTTAAATAAAAATGTGGGGTAGAGGTACTTTTTTAAAAATATCTTATTTGCTCTCCAACAACTTATTTTAAAAAAAAAAATTATTAAATTTACCAAACACTTTGGAAGAGCTTATAAACTCTTAAACATCTTATATATGCTAATATTTTTTTTTTACCATCAATCATATATTTTACCACTTATCAGCTCTAAAACATCTCCAACTACATTTTCTATTTCCTTTTTTACCATCACTCATATATTATACCACTAATAAATATTTTTTTATATATAATTCCCACCGCACACACACGTCCTACCCGGGAGGGGCCCGGTTTTAAGAAATGGTGAACCGTGAACCGCCGCGCCGGACGGGGGGTTCCCCCGGATTTAAACCAAAAAAAAACCAAAAAAAAATTCAAAAAAATTCAAAAAAAAAAGGCAAATAACGGCTAGTGAACCGGCCCGAACCGGCCGTTATTTACTTTTTTTTGAATCCCCCCCCCCCCCAATTTTTCCTATAAATACAATCACATCCCAATTTTCCCTATAATTTACTTATTCATCAAATATTTCAAAAAAAAATTAAAAAAAAAAAATTCAAATTTTCCGGGCCGACCCGGAACCGGCCCGGAACCAGCCCGAACCGGCGGGCCGACCCGCCTCGTCGAACCGTGCATATTACGGGCCGGTTCCAGTTTCGGAAAAAGTGAACCGGTATGAACCGGCCCGGAACCAGCCCGAACCATCCCGTGGCCGTGTCTAGTACAGACCGTATCCAGTTCCAAAATAAGTGAACCACGAACCGGAGTGAAACGGCCTGGAACCGGCCCAAACCGGCCCCATTGCCGTGTCTAAGTGTGATGAAGGGAGTTACGCACGTGTCTTTAGAGGTGAATTTCCTTTGAAGGGACCGGGGGTTTTCATTCCAAACGTGTTGCCGTCAAGAGAATCCAATTATCCATATAGCACATGATGCTCTGGTTTGTATTATTATATTTCCTTTTCATTTCACTAATTAATTAATTAATTTCTTTATAGTATTTTCTGTTTTTTGTAATTTTTAAAATTTTGAGCTTCTAGTTTCAAAAACTTACTTTTATGTAATATATATATATATATATATATATATATATATATATATATATATATATATATATATATATATATATATATATATATATATATATATATTCCCTAGTTAATTATAAATATTTAGTTCAGTTACAATAAGATTTTTTTCTAAAATTTAGTTTAACTTGAACTTTCAAAAATTTATTGTTATATAATAAAAAATATTTCGTAATTTTCTTATAAAGAAAAAAAGCCAAAACAAAGGAAAGACCGCCGTTGCCGCTCCGCCTGATGCCCACTGTCCCTGCCGCCAACGTCACGCCACTTCCCACCGCTTTTTTCATCCAATTGCAGACTTCTCCCTTTTCGATCGATCACATCCAGTATTGGATAACTCAGGAATTGTAGTCTTTGATGTGGGTTATTTCCTTTCGTTCAATTTGTTTTTCCAAGCTGTTGCGTATTGTTCGTATCTCATTTTCTGATATCTAGATATAGCTGACAAATTAGATATCTACAATCTTTTGTTCTTTTATTACATATTCATAGAATAATGATTAAAATATAAAATGGAAATAATGAATTAATTAGCTAATATAATTCCAAAGATAAATTTAAAAATATATACAGACCTTCATTTTGGATTATTGTTTTAGGGTGTGGGGAATGTAATCCATGACAACGCAATATAATTTCTTATCAACGCTCGTGCCTATCAACCTAGTTACTTGTTCACAATGTCTCAATTTCCTAAGTGCCCTCGCACTAACAAAAAAAGAATTTGGATAAAGAGTTTATTTCCTATTTTTACTAGTTATAAGATCATAAATAAAAATGTGGGGTAGAGGTATTTTTTTTTAAAAGATCTTAGTTTCTTATTTGCTCTCCAACAACTTATTTTTAAAAAAATAAGATTTTTTTTTTTTTAATTTACCAAACACTTTGGAAGAGCTCATAAGCTTTTACACATCTTATATAAGCTAATAATTTTTTTTTACCATCATTCATATATTTCACCACATATAAGCGCTTTTTTTAAAACATCTCCAACTAAATTTTCGTTTTTTTTTTTTTTTACCATCAGTCATATAGTTTACCACTTATAAGCTCTAAAACATCTCAAACTACATTTTCTTTTTCTTTTTTTTTACCATCACTCATATATTATACCACTAATAAATATTTTTTATATATATAATTCACACCGTGCACACACACAACACTCACACAATCTCCAAATCTTCGGTGCAGGTGAAAAAACCTCTCTCTCTCGTTTTTTGGTTGTAGTTGATTCTTTTTTAAGTTACATGTGACTGATGAGGCTCATTTTCTTTTTGGTTGAAGTTTTATGTGATAAGCGGGTGTCTCCTAAATCTAAGAAAAACATCCCAAGTGTATGGGGTTCTAGTTCAAACAATCAAGAAAACCCAAGGATGACGTACACAAAAATTTTTCTATAATATATATATATATCATAATTAGTGTTTAATTAATTTATTTAATTAATTCAATTTTCGTTGCAATTTTTTTTTCATTTCCTTTGGAAATTCGTGCTGTCAGCATGCAAGAGATACTGAATATGACAACTGGTTTTAGTGACGAGTGTGGTTAGACACGAGCATGGGCCGATTTTTGGCTCAGAACTGGCCCGTTGACGAATCGGACTGGCCCGTTGACTGGTCAACCAGTCCTGGAACCGTGAACCGGCATGTGTACCTCAGAACGGGCCTGGTTCTAGAAATAGGTGAACCGTGAACCGCCGGCCCGGCCCGGCGGTTCACCCGTATTTAAACAAAAAAAAAAAGGGCTGAACCGGCCTTTATTTGCTCTTTTTTGAATCAGGAGGCGCCCCCCCCCCCCCCGGGGGAAAAGGGTGTTTCTGTAAAATTTAATTCCAGGCCTTTTATAATATTTTCTTTTGTTTTTTTCCCTATTTAAAAAGAATTTTTTTTAAATTATTTATCCCGTACCGAATTTCAAAAAATAAAACACAAAACAAT
>NW_012194409.1:357365-375316 GCF_000504015.1 Erythranthe guttata
CCGGCCCGTCGAACCGTGTGTAGTACGGACCGGTTCCGGTTCCGAAAAAAGTGAAACACGAACCGGAGTGAACCTGCCTGAACCGGCCCATGGCCGTGTCTAAGTGTGGTGAAGGGAGTAACGCACGTGTCTTTAGATGTAAACTTCCTTTGAAGGGGCCGGGGGTTTTCATTCCAAACGTGTTGTTGTCAAGAGAATCCCAATTATCCATATAGCATATGATGCTCTCGTTTGTATTATTCTATTTCTTATTCATTTCACTAATTAATTAATTAATTCCTTTATAATATTTTTGTTTTTCGTAATTTTCTAAAATTTTGATCTTCTAGTTTCAAAAACTTACTGTTATGTAGTGAAAAGTATTTTGTAATATACATACATATATATATATATATATATATATATATATATATATATATATATATATATATATATATATATATATATATATATATATATACACATATATATATAAAAATATAAATATTAGTCAGTTACAATATTTTTTTCTAAAATTTAATTTAACTTGAAATTTCAAAGATTTATTGTTATATAATAAAAAATATTTCGTAAATTTTTTTTAGAAAAAAAAAAAGCCAAAACAAAGGAAAGACCGCCGTTGCCGCTCCGCCTGATGCCCACTGTCCCTGCCGCCAACGTCACGCCACTTCCCACCGCTTTTTTCATCCAATTGCAGACTTCTCCCTTTTCAATCACATCCGGAATTGGATAACTCAGGAATTGTGGCCTTTGATGTGAGTTATTTCCTTTCGTTCAATTTGTTTTTCCAAGCTGTTGCGTATTGTTCGTATCTCATTTTCTGATATCTAGATATAGCTGACAAATTAGATATCTACAATCTTTTGTTCTTTTATTACATATTCATAGAATAATGATTAAAATATAAAATGGAAATAATGAATTAATTAGCTAATATAATTCCAAAGATAAATTTAAAAATATATACAGACCTTCATTTTGGATTATTTGTTTTAGGGTGTGGGGAATGTAATCCATGACAACGCAATATAATTTCTTATCAACGCTCGTGCCTATCAACCTAGTTACTTGTTCACAATGTCTCAATTTCCTAAGTGCCCTCGCACTAACAAAAAAAGAAATTGGATAAAGAGCTTATTTCCTATTTTTACTAGTTATAAGATCTTAAATAAAAATGTGGGGTAGAGGTACTTTTTTAAAAATATCTTATTTGCTCTCTAACAACTTATTTAAAAAAAAAAAATTTATTTTTTTTAAATTTACCAAACACTTTGGAAGAGCTTATAAGCTCTTACACATCTTATATAAGCTAATAATGTTTTACCATCAGTCATATATTTCACCACTTATAAGTTTTAAAACATCTACAACTAAATTTTCGTTTTTTTTTTTTTTACCATTAGTCATATATTTTACCACTTATAAGCTCTAAAACATTTCAAACTACATTTTATTTTAATTTTTTTTTTACCATCACTCATATATTATACCACTAATAAATTTTTTTTATATATATAATTCCCACCGCGCACGCACACAACACTCACACAATCACCAAATCTTCGTTGCAGGTGAAAACACCTCTCTCTCTCTCTATCGTTTTTTGGTTGTAGTTGATTTTTTTTGAAGTTACATGTGACTAATGAGGCTCATTTTCTTTTTGGTTGAAGTTTTATGTGATAAGAAGATGGCTCCTAAGTCTAAGAAAAACATCCCAAGTGGATAGGGTTCTAGTTCCAAACAATCAGAAAAACCCAAGGATGACGTACGCAAAATTTGTCAATAATATATCTATATCATAATTAGTGTTTAATTAATTTATTTAACTAATTCAATTTTCGTTGTAATTTTTTTTTTAATGTCCTTAGGAAATTTGTGCTTTCAGCATGCAAGAGATACTGAATTTGACAACTGGTTTCAGTGACGAGTGTTGTTAGACACGGCCATGGACCGGTTTTCAGCCAGGAACCGGGTCATTAACGAATAGGACCGGCCCATTGACCGGTCAACCACTCCCGGAACTGTGAACCGGACTGTGTACCTCTGGACGGGTCCCATTCTAGAAATAGGTGAACCGTGAACCGCCGGCCCGGCCTGGCGGTTCACCCGTATTTTAAAAAAAAAAATAATAAAAACTGAAAAAAACTGAACCGGCCTAGTGAACCGGCCCGGTGAACCTCCACATCGGCGTGTACCTCCGGAACATTATCAAACTAGAGATAATGGGTATGTGGCCACATGCGCGCACGAAGCTCTGGTTCGATCTCTATGAAGCTAGTGTAAAGGTGAAGGGTTACATCCTCTAGGGCCCACATCATGCAACGAGGCTGCATATCCAAATAATTAGGCGATCAATCGGGCCAAAGACAAGGAAAATACTCGTAAATCCAGCAATGCATTCAATACAAATTGGAATAATTAAAACAATTGAAAGAATTAAAACAAATTTAAAAGTAAAAAAAACTAAATACCTGAAGAATATGGGTGTATCCGGCAAGATTTTTAACCCAAGTCCGACTACTAATCCCCAACTGTTTTTACAAGTATGCAAGTGTAGCGGAAGCCCATGAGTACTTCCCGATGTTCTCATGGTCTCCACAAAGCATAATCCACCAAGGCTTCATCTTATCACTCTATTTATCAGGGACGAGAACCAACCCGATAAGATAAGTCAGATAAAGCTACACCCAGTCCTTGATCCGACAATCTGTAGCTCTCATTTGATCCCAGAGCATGCTCAACTTGACCCCGCACCTGCTCCAATTTGCATCCAACTCCTCTACGTCGGCTCCCAACAACCCCGCAAGAGCATGTGTGCATTCCTCTCGCTCTGGTAAATCATCCAATACCCAGCCCTCTACACTCAACCCCATAATCATCTGCACGTCGTGGAGCGTGATCGTCATCTCGCCCCATGGCATGTGAAAACTGTTTGTCCCGGGCTGCCACCTATGCGAACATCAACGCGTGCTCTACGTTGTGTAGATAGTAATCTTTCAAGTGGTACAAGCCGGTGGCCCGCAATATATCAATCGCAACTACTTTCTCGGGTTCCGGGTCCTTGCACTGTTTCAACGAGTTAATCCTCGACTCACAACGGCCCAAAGTTTTCTCCTGCACAATTAAAATTATATATATTTACCTATCTGATAATTAATCGGCTATATGCAACGTGAAATAAATTAAATATAAATTCAATTACAAAAATTATGAGTTAGAAACTTACCCGCCCAATCCAAATATAAACAGTTATATGCGACTTGAAACTGGGTATCAATTCATACTCCTTTGGACCGCCCGGATACTTATCCTCTAGCACGTCTTGATCCACCCATTAGCTCGAACTTGCCTTGTGCACCACGACCTCCATGGCCACCACCGACACCACGGCCACCACGGGCCCCACGGGCTTCACGGCGTCGAGCCTCAACCTCCTCCTCTTCCTCTGGAATTTGAACTGGAATCTCCAAATCATCATCAGCCTGAGTAGTCTGATTGTTCATATAGTCGAACATGTTCCCTTCAACCTCATTGGCAATCTGGGCTTCGGCCTCCTCATCCTGCCAAACCTCGGGAGTAACATATAGATCATCAGTGGGAAGGTTCGATACCCCTGCATGGGCATGTGCTTGTCTCTGTCTCCGGTACGATGTAGTCGGACGATGATCTCTCTCGGGAACTACAGACGATGATCCTTGTGTGAGAGGACCCTTTCCTCGGCCTGCCATCTGTAATTTTTTTCATTTACAAAAATCAATGAATATAAAATAATAAAACACATATTGAAAAAACAAAGTAAATAAATATTCCATGTTCTTCTACACGGAATTGAACATATGTATTTTGTGTAGAATCACATATAATAACTCGAATTTAAAAAAAAAATCAAATAAATATTCCATGTTATTCTACACGAAATTGAACATAGATATTCCATGTAGAATCACATGGAACAACTCGAATTTAAAAAATAATAATTAAATATTCCATGTTATTCTACGCGGAATTGAACATAGGTATTCCGTGTAGAATCACACGGAATAACTCGGAATTAATTTAAAAAAAAAAAAAAAAGAATTGTTCCTTTTAGATCCACACAGAATTGGTAGAGTCAATTCCGTGTAGTTTTACACGGATATATGTTGTACACGATATTTCCGTGTAGATCTACAGGGAACAAACTCTATCAATTCCGTGTGGATCTACACGGAACTCACAAAATTCGTTTTTTTTTCGACAAATTCATGATTCAAGGTTTGTAAAAGTAGAAAAGTTACCTCAGATTTGTAGTCTACGAGTCTCAAATTGTCATCAATAGATTTTGTGGGTTGAGAGAGTTTGAGAGAAATTAGGTTTTTAGATTTTAAAAGTTAATAAATATTAAAGTTACTCTGTGACCTATAAATTTTAATTATGTAAATATCATTTCAGATGTGACAAATAAGAAAATACTGCAAATACAACCGCAAACGTCATTTGTAAGGGAGTCTTCCATAATTTGAGCTTAGTAAGTTATTTATATATATTTTTATATTTATGTGTGGATTATTTGCATTCTTATTATTGATTTGGTTTTAGTATGTGCTATTGAGCTCCCTGTTTTTAGTTCATCATTAAGAGGGTGTTTGGCTAAGCTTATAAGATATTAAAATGAGCTTATAAGATGTTTTAGAGCTTATAAGGTCTTCCAAAGTGTTTGGTAAATTTTTAAGAAAAGATCTTAATTTTTTTTTGAAAAAAGCTTTTGGAGAACAAATAAGATCTTTTTAAAAAAGTACCTCTACCCCACATTTTTATTTAAGATCTTATAATGAGTAAAAATAAGAAATAAGCTCATTATCCAAACACTCTAAAAATTAATCCTAAATATAAGATGTAACAGCTTATCAGCTCTTAAAACATCTTATTTGATGTAAGAGCTTATCAGTTGTTTAAAATAAGCTTAGCCAAACACCATCTAAGAGGGTGTTTGGCTAAGCTTATAAGATGTTAAAAGGAGCTTGTAAGATGTTTTAGAGCTTATAAGCTCTTCCAAAGTGTTTGGTAATTTTTTTAAAAAAAAATCGTTTTTTTTAAATAACTTGTTGTAGAGCAAATAAGATCTTTTTAAATAAGTACATCTACCTCACCTTTTTATTTAAGATCTTATAATGAATAAAAATAGGAAATAAGTTTATTATCCAAACACTCTAAAAATTAATCCTAAAAATAAGATGTAACAGCTTATCAGCTCTTAAAACATCTTATCAGACGTAAGAGCTTATCAGCTGTTTAAAACAAGCTTAGCCAAACACCCTCTAAATCGGTAGTCAATGAGCTTATGCCATTTATCTTTAATTTTGTGAAATGCTTTTTACGGTTTGAAAATTGCTATTTACCGTTCATAACAAAAAAACCATTTATCTCTCTAAAACCCCAAATCCTCCAAAAAAAAAACCCAAAAACCCCCCAAACTGCAAATAGCAAAAAAAAAAAAATTCGAAAATTCTCGATCAAGCTTGAAGAAGGGTTGGACTTCGATTTTTTGAGGTTATGCATTGGGTATGTCGATTACGGAACCAATTTCATGTTAAAAAGCCCCACAAATCGATTTGTAGGGCCTTTTTTTTTCGCACATACACCCACGAACGCCCAAGACGGGCGCCCACGGCGTGTATGACCGCCCGTACCGGGCGTTCGTACACGCCGTGGGCGCCTGCCTTGGGCCTTTTTTGGTTTTTTTTGAGGTTTTGGAGTTTTAGAGAGATAAAGGTTTTTTTGTTATGAACGATAAATAACAATTTTTAAACCGTAAAAAGCAAGTCCTTTAATTTTTAAGAAATTTTTATTATGGCTACAATGTAGTTGACATATGTTCAAGATCTAAAGATTGTTCTGTCGGTGGAGAGAAGAATTGTTGGTGGAGACATCATTGTGTTATATTATTTTGTAAATTTTTCAATATATTGGTATTTTTATTTTTTAGTTAATTGCTATGTTGTTACAAGTTTTAGCGGACTTTTGAATATATAGATTCATAAATACATTGAATTTTATTATGCAGTTCCTTCCAATTTCGTGCATAATGCGGGTTAAGTTGTTAGTTATTACGTACGACTAAAATTATTTAGAGGGTGTTTGGCTAAGCTTATAAGATGTTAAAAGGAGCTTATAAGATGCTTTAGAGCTTATAAGCTCTTCCAAAGTGTTTGGTAAATTTTTAGAAAAAGATCTTAATTTTTTTTTAAATAAGCTGTTGGAGAGCAAATAAGATCTTTTTAAATAAGTACCTTTACCCCACCTTTTTATTTAAGATCTTTTAATGAGTAAAAATAGGAAATAAGCCCATTATCCAAACACTCTAAAAATTAATCCAAAAAATAAGATGTAACAGCTTATCAGCTCTTAAAACATCTTATCAGACGTAAGAGCTTATCAGCTGTTTAAAATAAGCTTAGCCAAACACCCTCTAAGCAATATATTGGTGTGATTTATTAAATAATTATTATTCCACCACAAGCCCAAACAGGAAAATCGGGCCCTAATAAAAAGAGCACAAAGGGATCTCGAGTAAGAACCATAACTACATGACTGAGCATAAAAAGGATTGACGCGAGTGCTAAGCTACCGAGTAGATAAGCCCCATATGCGAGCAAGATGGATCGCGCCTACTTGCATTATAAGGAAATCACGAGGCTGGCGCCGTAGGCTAGGATTACTAGTATACATTTTAATGTCCATCTCGATGATTACCAATCGATATTATGGGCTTCTGAGAGGAAAATTTTAAGAACGATAGATATCTCGAAAACATGGTTGGACGACCAAAGTAATAATTACATGAACTCGCTCGACCTCAAAATATCTGGAATTTGACGTATTAGGAAGAATAATGAAATGAACAGTAGAAATGAGATAGTTCAATGTTGGGTACACGCCCCAAATGACGATCAAAGGCCAAACATATGCCGAGTTCTTGAAATTAAAATTTTAGTAATGTTATAAGTAAATATTGAAATTTTAGTGTAGAACTCTTATTTGTTGTATGGAACAATAACAATTGAGAGAACAATGTTCACTTTAAAACAACATTATAATTTGCAAACAACGTTTACAAGATTTTAATATAATGTTTGAAAAGTTTATGCGACAATATTATAATTTGCTAAAATTTTAATTGAACTGAAGTTTACGTCTCTCATATGGTTTGCAAACTATTATACGAGAATGTAAGTTAACCCAGTCCACATATATGATTTGGCTGCGATTTCTTTCGTTATATATATTAAAAAAATAATAATAATAATAGGATGCTTCAATGTAGGGTTCGGGGCCCCGGATAATTGGATTTTGCATCTGACCAATAAAATTCGTGTCCAAAACGACACCGTAAGAGTGATGTTTTTATTCTCTTAACCCTTTTTCTTCCTACCGCAAACACCATTCTCTCTCGCTCTCCATTTTCACTGCTCTAACCTTCAATTTCCCCAAATACGACGTCGTGACAAATCAATGGCTTCTTCACTGGCTGCCATGACCGCTCGCAGAGCCGCTAATTTCGCTCGCCTCTCACCGTCCATCTCATCGGCCGTTCGACCGTCTTCTCTAATTTCCCGCCGCGGTCTCGCCGGCGCCGCTGGTACTGATTTCAATTCGGCATTCCCGACCGATTCATTATTTATTGTTGATATATGTGACTGCGTTATTCGATATATCTGATTTTTTACATTTGACCTTCTTCGCTGGCTATTATTATGATTTGATATAGATCTCTTGGAAAAAAATGGGTTTTATTTGTTTTGTTTTTATAGATCACCATGGGCCGCCGAAGGTTAATTGCTGGTCGAAACCATCGGATCCAGCCAACTGGAAGGAAGAGCATGTGAGTTTTTAAGTGTTCCCTTCTTTTTTTTTTCTGCCGTAATTTGGTGCTGCTTTTCTATATCAATGGGTTGTAGTTGTTTTCTTGTTAATTATTACAGTTTAAGATTAATGTTTGTTTTCTGTAGCATATGTGGAACTTTAGAGTAATGGTTCTACCAGTTTGACTGAAATTAAAGATCTATTTTTATGAACATTGGAAGAGGGATTAATGAAGCTGATAGGTTAGGCATGAACGTTCCGATGCTACAGATAATTTGAGGCAAATAAGCAAGATTACTAGACATACGTATGGAACGAGTATTCCAATAAGTGGACAATGAACAAGATCTTCATGACTAACCAATTCATAACACTAGAGATTATTTGTTCCAATGACTTAAATCCAGAGAAAATTCCACGTTCCTGCTCCGTAATCAATGATAATGGAATTCTAAAGGAAGAAAAAACAGATAAGCTCTTAATATTTATTGATGTACCATGGAGGTTAAGATATGTGGGTTACTGGTTTAACAAAGCTACGCTTATTACTTTAACTGGTGACATAAATCTGTATATCTTGATGAATTAATAAAGTTGCGTCTGAGATCATCATTCTTGTATGCTGAGGATGATATGTAAGCTTGAAGTAGAACAGTTTGAATTTCTTGAAAAATCTCAGGGCGTTTTGAAGGAGGTGGAAAGGTGGGTGGCGTGTGACCCGGCCCTCCGATGTTCGGCTAATGGACTTATATAAGTTTAGCAAGATGAAGGGGTTTACAAATAATTACTTAACATTTGGTTTTGTCAAAATGCAAAACCACGGTGAAGCAGAATAACTTTAGTGTTATTCTGTCAACAGGGCTATATCTCTAACTCCTAGAATATAAGGGACTGGGAGAATTGAAGAGTCTCGAGGTGTGATTATTTGGGGGGGGGGGGGGATTTATATAGCATCTATCTTATGTCAAAATGCAAAACCACGGTGAAGCAGAATAACTTTAGTGATATTCTGTCAACAGGGCTATATCTCTAACTCCTAGAATATAAGGGACTGTCAGAATCGAAGAGTCTCGAGGTGTGATTATTTGGGGGGGGGGGGGGGGGGGGGATTTATATAGCATCTATCTTATGACAAAATTTTCTTGATGAACCTTAATATCATCATAAATGATTATATATATGTTGTATAATTCGTTTTAGATGATGTCGTATGCTCATATGTTTTGTAGAAACTTTTTCTATTCCTGCTGCAATTGGCTTGAAATTGAATTATTTTTTTTATGGCGACCTTAGACTACATGAGGAATAATGAACATATGCTTCTCCTCTTTCAAACTTCATCCTGCTAGTTGGTTACGATGTCCTTCTTAGAATAGAAAGCCCATAGTACAATGCTTCAGACTAGAAAAGGCCGTATGGTTAGTATTACTTAAAGAGCACACTCTTGTATAGAGACGAGAAAAGAGTTATAACGAGGAAATATTTTTTTCCAAGACAGACAGATTTTTATCTCATACTGTAAGATAGACACAAACTACTAAATTGACACAGATCCCCTATCTCCTAACCTAAGAAATGCTCCTTAATATTATTTAAAACGTCTTCTCAAGATGAAACAATTTTATCACACAAAAAGATGCAAAATTTAAATATTCCCTAATACTCCCTTGGTTCATGATAGCCACCAGTTGTCTTCCTCGTCTGACAAGCAGTAAAGATACTTGGAGACAGGATATTTTAACACCTTTATCAGAGTCTTGGCGACTTCGCGCAACCATATTAGATGTCAAAGTTGATGGCTCAGTTAGCTGAAGTAGGAGGGGCCAGTCAAGTTTGCCAAACATGATCAAGTATTTATCAGAGACATGAAATTTTTTGATTTTCGAATGTTACAGTTTAAAGCCTGATAGAGCAGAATTTTATTACCATCCTGCTTCACAGATAATAACTTCTCATTCAACCCCAGTACCCGAGAGTTTTGTTTTTCTGAGAGTACATATCATCAACAACATCTCACATCTCTTTGACAAAACTCGAAAACATAATATAGGTACTAACTACTACCTCCATTGGTATCGAGAAGCCATGTCATAACAGACTAGTCATGTTGTTGCGAAGTGACAAATTTGGCATCTTTAGAATGTAGAGGGTGCAAACATATGTGTCTACTTATCTAAGAATCAGGAAAAAGTTTGAAAGTTTGAAACCGACATATATTTTTCTAACCATTCAATTTTACAGCTGTACTTAGGGCAGTTGAACCAAGGAAGAGTTTGGAATGTTGAAACCATGATAGATTTATGGTTTTCTTAGAATACAGTTTCTGATATTTATTTCCTTTCTTTTGGTGCTATTTTAGGAAATCTAATCTCTTCTAGTACTATGATACTATGTTAGAATAGAACAGGCAGGACAACCGAGTTTAGTGTTTTACAACAGAAAAGCCGAATGATTAATATTATTCAGTTGGCCCTTGCATATAATGAGGAAATAGTTCTAAATATAGACGCATGTCTCCTAACCTAAGATAGATACAAATTACTAAATAGACACAGATCTCCCATCCTAAGATAAACTCCTATTATCTAACAGTTACAATCGTCATTAGACTTTCTTTATCATTTTAATGTCGTCCTCATGATAATAATTGTTTTTTTTTTTCTTAAATTAGCTGTAGATTTGTTTGCAATTTGTTTATATGCATTACTTATTACTTTTGGTTTTTTAGTTTGTCATTGTCTCTTTAACTGGATGGGGTGTGCTTATCTTCGGAGGGTACAAGTTGTTCGCAGGAGGAAAGAAGGAAGAGGTACTTGTTCACCCTTTTCGTATAATTAGCGTGCAGCGTGTGATGTGGTTTTATTAATAGTTATATATCTACTACCTCTTAAAGATTGATGCATTTCATGTTCTCTTGAGACTCTGATTGAGATCTTCTCTGTCAGCATCAACTTTAATATTTTCTTACATATGCATGTTAATAGCTGTAAAATTTGCATTTTTGTGAACACCTTTTCTTCGTGAGTCGTGTCCTTCATTGTAGGTATAGTTACTAAATGATAAAGAATCAGCTCAAAAGTAAATTCATATTAAACGACAGATATACCTATGACTTCATTAGTGTTTTGTAACTGCTTAGTGATAATTTAGCCGCATAAATTGTTTTTAACTCTAGGGTTTACTAGATTAGCTGTTTAGAGTAGTTATAAATGACAGTCTTGTTTCTTGTCGAAATTTTACCTATCAGAAAACACCCACCAGCTACTGCCATTGGCTTGAAAGACTACGCTCGTACTTGTGCTTTTAACTTTGCAAATATGATGTCTTAGATCATCTTGATTGTGTTAACTGTTGTGATTTTATATTAGTTATACTGACGGTCGAGATCTTAACCTCTGCAGAAATTAGTGGAAGCAGCACAATAGGCTGGAGATCCATTAAACTAGTTTATTCTTCTAATAATATGTGCTTCAACTCGATTGTTTGTATGGAGAAAGTTTATCTCCGGTGATCTTTGTTATCTTTTTTTACTGAGGAAGAACGACGATGTTTTTTTTCTTATTGTCCTGGCGACTCTCGTTTTACTACACCTTCCTGTTTGTTTTATCTTTTCATAATAATGGAAAAAAAGAACATGTGCCATTTTGAGCTGTCATTGTTAGCCTTTTTCTCCTGTTTTATGTAGTGGCTATGCATTGCTAATGTAGTTACTCGGTTATGAATTTCGATCATCTATACATATTGCTCGTGTATCGTCTTCGAAGAAAAAACAACTATTGTTAAATATGATCGGCATATCGCCATGTCCAAGTTTCCGTTTCCGTGCCACATTGGTTGCTGCACATATGGGCGTTGCTTCTTATTTTGTTCCTTTTCAAATTACTAGTACTAGTAATACACCCGTGCGTTGCATGGTGAATATAGTGAAGAATGATGTGTTATATTATTATGGCACATAATCGAATAGAGTGGGAAAAAATAATTCTAAGAATTTTAGTAAAATCTATGGAGTTTTATCCGGAAAAAAAGGAAAACCTATCGAGCGAATTTTGTTAATGATCATTGAAATAAATAGTTATGTGAAGTAAAACAAATTGTCTTATCTCCAACTGAAAATATAAAATATTGTCCTAACCAAATAATACAGCTACTTATCTTTAATGCACTTATATCATCAGTGCAAATAATAACACAATAATAACAAAATAAAAACAAATGTTTAGTTCAAATCAACCATTACTTGTAAGTAACTTGTAAACAAAATTATATTCTTGTTGATATAATTACAAACAACATAAATATAATGTTAGATTACGAAAAAATTATCCTTGTTTGGACAATTACAACTTTTCATTTGAGGTTCTCTCTTCACTTAGTACCCTTTTCTTCTCAAAATGATAATTACAACCTCCTTATTTTACTCATAAACATTTAGTATATTGTTTAAGAAAAATAAAACATAACGGGATCTCATAATGCGTACCAATAGCTTATAAGCTCATTATCAAAATATTTAAAAAATTAAGTTTAAATTTAAAAAAATTAAATTGAGAAGTTATACAAAGAAATTTAGAGAAACCGATGAAAAGTATTAACAAGAAAAAGATAGATCTTCTGAGAGGTTACAGATGCAGGTGGGGAGGAGATGGGGATACAAACGTGTTTTACTTTTTGTAAAATAACCTTTGGATTATCAAAAAATTATAAAAATTGCCCTAGGGTTGTGAAACCCTAAAGTGCCACGTGTCAACATATTATGCCATAGATTATCTTTTTATATAGATATAGATAGATAGATTATTAAATTACCGTTGATGAATTTTATAATATGAGAAGAATGTAACAACTAAGCAGCTTCAAAGATGATGATATGCAATAAAACATCAAAGAGTTACAATGTTAGAAAACTTTTGAACCTACACTTAAATTGTCAACTACTCGTTTTACGTATCATATGTATGTGTATAATTTCTCGCAGCATATATAGGTATGTATTTTCCTTCTCCACCTTTCCTCATTTCATTTTCCAATTCTCGCAGTTGTAGACTCTTGAGCAATGTTGTCCGAATCAGACCGACACGTTTGACTGATTGGATCGCGACCCAATAAGTCCGATTCAAAACAAAAATTCTGAAAAGAAAAAAAGCAAGAAGGGTTGAATCATGTATAAATTAGACTGAATTGGATTGGATCAGGTATAAAACCGAGCTCGACAAATAAAATCGGGTCTGAACTAATAAAATCGAATATCTGTAGTTTTACATTATAATATTTAATTTTATTATCTTTTTTATGTAAATATTGTTAGGTACAAGTTCTTTCCAAAACAGCCATGGATCCAAGAAAGCAATTGAAACAACTGAAAAATGAGAATTAAAATATTGATGAAAAGAACGGCTCAGTTCCCTTTTCCAGTGTTCATCCGATTTATCCAAGGTCTGGTGGCAACACCAACTGAAAACAAGCACCAAGATACAGCCACTGATCGGAACCCTAGATCCGACCCCAAACCTCACTCTGAGTTGACTCACCAACACATGCACAGTCAACTCAGTGATAACTCACCCTCTCCACTCTGCACAAACCCAGTTTTCTGCACACACAACACCAAAACCCTCACAGAAGAGGATTAAGGTCAGAAATGAAAAGGTTTGAATCAAAGGTGAATGACCCTTGTCTCTCTCTCTCACCACAGTATAAATACACACAGTTTCAACGGTCTTCAGCATTAAATGTGCTGCGACGGTAAGGACACCCATTGTCCGGCAAGACCTGCGACGGTGTTGCCGGAAAACGACAAGGGGTGACGAAACACTGTAGAGAGAGAGGGGGACAGGAGAAGAGAGAGGAAACAGCGCAGCAGAAGAATGCTGCTAGGGTTGAGAGTGGTAAGAGGAAAGGGGCAAATGGAGGGCTCAGATTGAAGCCCTAGAATAGACGGTTTAGATCTTAGGATGACTGGATCGATGGGCTTAAGTAATATTGGGCTCGATTTCACAAGTTTGGCTGTGAATAATTAAGCTATTGGCCCAGATCACAACAAATCATTTCTATTGGGCTCAATACTCAACAATTCTCCACCTGAGACCAATAAAAGGATTAGTATGAAACGCACTTAATGGACTGGGCTTATTGGTGAAAAAGATATCGCCCCTAAACCTGGTAAATTGCTTTATAATTATTTGGGTAAAGTCAATTTAAGAGAAAAAAAAAACCCTCGTTTATTATAAATTACATTCAGACCCCGGCAGTTTGTAAATTTCTTACATCCACCCCTATAAAATGGTGTTTAGTGTAAGAAATTTACAAATTTCAAAGAGTAGATGTAGTTACGGAAACATTTGGGTTTTTTTTACAAACATGAGGGCTGTGTCTTAAGAGAAGTGATTTCAATAGAATCACACACAACCACACACATTTTAGGAGTAAACTGCAAATACTACCCCTGTGTTATCTAGAAATAGCAAAAACCCCCCTGTGCTAAATAAACTAGCAAAAACCCCCCTGTGAAATTTAGTCAAAGGCAGAATCCCCCCTAGCTGATTTTTTAGACTTGAAATGACAAAATTGTCCCTCAAAATGTATTTAAATATATACATATTATATGTATATTTATTCTTTTTAATTTATTTGTTTAGAAATTAAAAAAAATAGTAAAACACTAAATTGATTATTTTTTAAATAAAATAATTAAAATATTTATAAAATATAAGAATTTATTAATTGCAAGACTCCAGGGGTATTTGTGTCTTTTTATATCAAGTCAACCCTCAAATAGTTCCATAGGGGGGTTTTTGCTATTTAAGTAATTTCACAGGGGAGGTTTTTGCTAGTTTATTTATCATAGGGGGGTTTTTGCTATTTCGAGATTATACAGGGGTGGTTTTTGCAGTTTACTCCACATTTTAGAGGTCTCGTTTGATTCTTGCACCAAATCAAATCAAATCAAATCTTCATTCTCCGTTAATCAATAGCTGTGGGGGGAAGATGCTGAAGCAAATGGTGGTAGGCTGCTGCAAGGTTTATATATCCGAAAGCAGAAACAAAGCTGCGCTGGAAGCCATTGAAAGGGCTGCCAAGCTTTTTCCAGAGGCACCCATTATCAACAAATTCGAGGATCCGACTTACAATCGGGTCGGATACACACTGGTTTCGAAATTGGGTCCGAACCCATCTTCTTCTTCGTCGCCGTGTACATTGAAAGGCGCTGTTTTGGAAATGGTGAAAGCTGCATTCGCGGCAATTGATCTTGAAAAGCACCGTGGGACCCACCCCAGGCTCGGTGTAGTGGACCACATTTGTTTCCATCCGTTATCTGGTGCTTCGGTGGACCATGTTGCCGGAACTGCCAAATCTTTGGCTGCAGATGTTGGCTCAAGTCTTCAAGGTTTTCTTCTTCTTCTTCTTCTCTCTTAACGAATTAAATTTGAAATCTTGCATTTGAAATATTTGAAATGGGGTGGCGGTGGGATTCAAACTCAGGACCTTTGAATTGTCTGACTCTAATATACCAATGTTGAATGACCACTTCTAGGAAAAGATTAAGCTGTTAGTGAAATGTATCATTTAATACTACTGATTAGTGATTATCTCTGCTGTTGTCGATGTAAAAGTACTTATCGAGACTTGTTGGATAAATAAGGATGAAGTTTTTGCTGACTCAGTTTAATAATTCATATCAAGAAATATGAAACTGTGTTGGATTTCGGAAGTACGGTTAACTAGAGGGATTACGCTAGTTGTGTGAAGTGGAATTCCTATAAAACAAAAGAGCAAACTCTATGAGATCGCTGTGAAGTCTGTGAGCTAATAACACATACAGGTTGAAAAGGAAAGCTTGAAATAGTTCTTACATAAAAGTACTAGAGTTAGATTGCAGCAAATTTGCTAGACTCACTTATTCGGAGAAGTAACTAATTTTTCGAGATATTTTCTGCTAGATTATAGTGGCAAAACTGTGATAACATTGAAAACGAGAATTTAACCACTGGATCCCACATATACAATGAGGCACATATAACGGTAACTTCTTGTTTTCGTGTCGAGGGGAGGGATATTTGTGGAATTTTTCCCTTTCTGTTTTTGTTTTGGTATTTGATTGTTTACGTGTTTACAAGTGTAGTAACCTCTAATTTTGACAAATATGGTGTCTATCGACATGCTATAATATCAATATGTCATTTCCTCGAACATTTATGTGAAATATTTCTCCTACATATACGATAACTAATGACGAGTTTTTGCTGCCTGAGTTCAATTCATACAGTCGACAAATTCTTGAAAGACAACTCCATAAAGAGTGCTATATATGAAGTCTGTGATTGAAATTGCATGCAAGCTATCAAGAAATAACATTAATAAATTGAAAACGAGGTAGCACTTTCGAAGTTATTGCACTTGATGATAGATTATTCGTATTCTTCGCTAAGTTTACTGGTTTGGACTTTTTGAAGAAGTATTCGATTTTTGGTTTAAAAGTTTTGCATTTTCTAACAACGTCGCGCATAGCATGCAGTTGCCACATTCTTATACGGAGCAGCACACAGTGAGGGAAGAACCCTCGACTCAATCAGAAGGGGTCTCGGTTATTTCAAACCAAACTCCGATGATAATCAATGGATAGGCGGGCCCCACTCGGAGACACTAGAACTGAACCCAGACGAGGGCCCACCTCGTGCACTTCAGAAAAAGGGGGTCGTTGTGGTGGGGGCCACCCCCTGGGTTGATAACTACAATGTTCCGATATTCTCTAATGATATGGATTTAGTACGAAGAATCGCAAAGAAGGTTAGCGCGAGAGGGGGTGGATTGCCTTCGGTGCAATCGATGGCACTCGCTCACGGTAAAGGTATAATCGAAGTTGCATGCAATCTATTAGATACGACTAAAGCTGGTGGAATTGAAGTTCAAAGGGAAGTCGAGCGGCTCGCGAAACAAGAAGGTATGGAAGCGGGAGAGGGATATTTTACCGATCTTTCTCGGGCTAAAATTATCGAGACTTACTTGCAGATGATGACTGCTCGGAATTCATCCCAATGATGATCTGAATAATGTATTTTATCGATTTTTTTTAGCTATTATCTTTTCGATAATGTATATACAAGCATTGAACTAACAAGAATGCTTGCTCTATATCAGTAGGTTCTTGTTTCGGGTATTGTGATGAATTAACACTTTCATCAATCCATTTTTTAAGTGAACAATTTAATTCAATTTTGTTCTGTATAATTTCAGAATAATCAAAAAATTATAATTTTGAATTGAAATGATAAAACTTTGTTCCGAAATTGAATTTTTTTAGACTGTAATTGACATAATTAATTCTGAAATTATATTTTCATGTCACTTATAGTATAAGTATCGCCAGAAAATCATTAGAAACTCAGCTTTAAATATTTCCAGAAAGTTTGTAGACAAAATACTAGGTGATGTCGGATTTTGATGGAAGTTCGCCGACCGCTAATTACCGGTCGCTGCCCCTGAAATTTGTAAAGGACTGCCGAATTTTTTAAACCTTCAAAGTAAATGTTGATAGTTTCAATTAAACATATAAGGAGGACGATGTTAAACAACAATATATCTCAGGTCATTTAATAATAATAAAAAAAAAGAAAAAAAAAAAGAAGCAATTATTGATACTTTAGGGGCATTTTGAAAAATTCTACTTCACCTTAGGGGTTATATTATTGATGGAACTTTGGGCTAGTTGAAATTATTTTATGCAGCCAATTAACAAAAAATCATTTGAGCCGGGCCCAACTATTCAGAAACTCAGCACCTAAGTTCACTCGAATTCGATCAAATATTTTGAAGACTCTAAATTATTGATCTTGGTCATTGATTTTTCTAAATTCTTGATCTTGGTCATTGATTTCTACCGTTTGATCAAAACTGTTCACTCGAGGTATTTCATCTCTCCCTCTCTCTGAAACCCTAATTTCTGATATTCTCTCTCTCTCTCTCTCTCTCTCTCTCTCTCTCTCTCTCTCTCTCTCTCTCTCTCTCTCTCTCTCTCTCTCTCTCTCTCTCTATCTCTGAGTCACACTTTGTGTCTCTTTTTCTGTATGTCTGCGTTAGCCCGTGCAGGCTTACTCTTATTTGCCTACATA
>NW_012194409.1:380011-485800 GCF_000504015.1 Erythranthe guttata
GCATCTGACATTTTCCGTCGAACGACCATTTGACTAATGAGATGGCCGTTACTTTCCTGATCTCTCCACTTAGAGACATGTCCTCCTTTTCCACCTATAGACTATACAGTAAGCCTTTCTACGAGAGAAAAAGAACGAATTCAACACATACAATCTGAATCTCTGCTTGATTTCCGAGTTCTCTGTTCTTTGGTGAGCGAGTGGGAAACAATAGAGAGTTCAAATCTGACGAGTTTAGGTATTTGGGTGAGAGCGTTGACCAAAATTTGAGTGATTCCGGTCAATATAGGGTTCCGATGACTGTGTTTTGTGCTCGGCTGTCGGAGCCATCTTCAGTGAATTTTGGATGAGAAAAAGTGACAAAGAAACTTAGCGTCTCCCTTTGTTGGAATTAAATTGTTCATAGTTTTACTGTTTGGTTTCTAATTCCTCTTATATTTTTATGTTTTTCGTTCTTATTAGTCAAATCTATAATCATTAATCACCTATTTCTTTCCCATAGGTTACAATCTTAATACTCATAATGCTCATAATATTAGTATTATTTACGTTCTCAATCTAAACACCCGCCTCTAATGTGTGAAGGATAAATGTGCATGTTCATTTGATTTTTGACTAGTTTAATCCAATTAGAGGCATATTAGGCAAAATAAGAAAAATATGTATTAAACTTTAAGTGACTTTAAGCTAATTAATTAATAATCCCATGAATGAATTGATTGATATCTAAGTAAGTGGATAAGATTAGAACACTCGTAATATGGACATATTTTCGATTATTGTAGCAATCAACTTATGTAATATGTTTAGGTACAATTATAATTGCATAAAATAAACATGAGTTGGGGGACATTATCCTAAAAGATATTATTAAAAATTCGTTTTATTTCCGAGTTCAACAGGTGACATTTGTAAATAATTTCTACATATTTCATCAGATGCATAACTTTACCATTTAAAATATATTACGTATTAAAATAAGATGATGCTGGTGACATGTCATTATCTTCAAAACGAAGAAATTATTTGTTTGTGAATAATAATTTGGGAAATATGCAATACCCTCAAATGGAATTTTTTTAAAACTAACTCAATTGATTTTTAAAGACTTTTGTTTATAATCAAATTTTATTCTTAATTAGTGAAATTCCCCTAAATTAGTGTGAGTAAGACAAAAATACCCTCAACTACTATCATCCTAATTATTTATCCATCCCTATCATTTTCATTTTATCTCTTTTCCACATAAATCCCTCAACTCTCTCCCAAAATTGCGACCTTCTTCCACCGTTGTTGCCGCCGCCGCTTCCTCGTTCGTCTCCACATAAATAATCTCTTTCTCTCTTGTTCGTTATTTCTCTCGATTTGTCTCTCTTTATACCACTATCATGTCCACATAGATTTGTAAACCACCACCACCGTCGCCGCCACCTCCTTCATTTTCCCACAAGGCTCTTTCTCTCTTTTTCGTTAACTCTCACGATTTCTCAGATTTTTTTTTTCTTTTTTTTTTCCCAAATATGTACCACCACCACCGTCCCCGCCTCTCTCACTCTCTTTCATTTACCGCTGCCACCGTCGTTGTCGTCGACTTTCCGTCCCGCTCTTTCGTTATTTTTCTATCTTTATTTCTGTATTTTTCAACTTTTTTATTTTTTCTATTTCTCCAGATCCGAAAATACAGTTTCAAATATGAACAACAGCAGTAACATGACTGTAGTCATACTCGAATATGACTATTGTTGAATATGACTGTAATCATATTCGAATATGCTCTATCTTCTCGTTTCATGTTGACTTGTAATAACAAGATTCAAATTGTAATTTTTTTGTGAGGATGTTGATTGGATTATTTTCGTAAACTGAAAATTTTCATTGCTTTATATAATTTGGTAAACATGACTGTACCACAATATATAATTAGAATTTTTAAGTTGAAAATGTAAAAAACTGCAATATAAAGAAAGAATATGACTACAGGTGATATATTCACATATAGTCATATTAGGCTATAGTCATATTCGGCATAATAAATATGTCGAGAAAAAAAAATTAATTTTTTATTTAAAAAAAATAAAAAATAAGAATATTTTTACTAAAAACATATTAAAAATTTAAATATTAAAAAAATTAAAAAAATACTAAATAAATCCGAAAATAATAAAAAAATAATTTTTTTTTTGATTTGGTAGCAGATTTTTTGGAATTTTGAAGCAGATTTTTAGGAATTAGATTGTTGTTATGGAAAGAGAGAAAAAAAAAAGAATAATTAGGACAAACTATGCTAATTGACATAAGGGTAGCATTGGGAATAAAATCTATAGGGGGTTATCACAAAGAAATATTTAAGGGTGGACATATCACCATTTCGTAGCGACATGAGGGGCTTATTGCTATTCACCCCTAATAATTTATCATGTCTTATTTTGTCTTTTATGCATGTTTTTTTACTGGATCTTCCCGGATCTAATAATATAAGGGGGTTTTATGCATAAGTCTTTGACCAACCATCTTTATTATTCTGTATTATAAATAAAAGTAAAATCACTGTATATGACAAAATTACCTCCAACCCTTTTAAACCCACTTCCTAATTGTAACCCCAAATTAACTTCAATTTATGCCACAAAAATCCAATTTTGACTTTTTCAGTTTTTTTATTTTGCCACCAGTGGAATTTTTTTGAACTTTTTTTTTCCCAAACATTTTTATCCGTTTTTTTACGCTCGCCGCTAAACGTTCAACGTAATTGTACTGTCATTAACATTAAGGGTAAATTACAAACACCCCCTGAGGTATGGTCAAATTACAAAAACCCCCATCTTGTTTGGATAATTACATCTACCCCCCTCAACTATGATTTTTTCTTAGACCTCCACCTTTATGGTGCCAAATTCATCATAGTCATCTAGATTCCGTGAAATGTGCTCTAGTTTGTACTCTTTTTGTGTAAAAAATACAATTTTCGATGCACCACACACTGATATATACAAGCTAAAAATCACATATTATGATCATCTTGCTTCATAATGTAGAGTTTGAATGGGATAAAACGGGTACAAAAGTGATAATATTCCACATAATCTCGACGATTCCACTAAATTTGATGAGTTGAGGGGGTGGTTGTAATTATCCAAACAAGAGGGGTGTTTTTGTAATTTGACCATACCTCAGGGGGGTGTTTGTAATTTACCCTAACATTAATTATACTCGGAAAATTACAAAAAAGCCACCCCTCTCAGTTTAAATAATTATTAAAAAAAATTTAAAAAAAAATTGTCGCTGGCGTCGTGGACTATGTTTTCTCGTTGTCTTGATTTTTTTTTTGTTTTATTATTTTTTTTTAATAATTATTTAAACTGGGAGGGTGACTTTTCGGTAATTTTCAGACTTAGATCAAACGGTGTTAATGTCAAATGTCTAAAAACTAATTGCGAGGGCCACATTGAGACAAATTTTCAAGTACATGAGAGCAAATCGATGCAATTGAGAGTAGAAGAGGATAAAATGATATCGAGGCAAAGTAAAATGGGGAAAAGTGGAATTTACCTAAGAAAAATTGATAAAAACTCGGTAGAGCAATCTTTAGCATGATCTTGTTACCCTTCTTTGCATAGACAATTGTCATGACTCATAAGTGATCTGCATATTTACTGATACAATTAAACCTGTATAAATTAATATAATTGGGACTAATAAAATTTTATTAATTTAACGAAATATTAAATTATCAAATTTATGATTTAATACATTTTTACCGAGTTTCGATCGAAAGAAATTATTATTTAGGCGATGTTATTAATTTATCGAGTACTATTATCGAAATTATACTGAATGAGCAAAAACTATAATTATTATAAATTTAAGAAAAAGTTAACTACTATTATGAAGATAAAACTTGCTTACGTGGACTTCGCATTCTTCCGGATTAAGAATTGGAGAAGCATGACAAATCAAATAGTATATTCTTATCTTGTGAAACGTGTCAAGACATGAATTCTATAGCATGACAATGCTTATGTAAATTTATGTATAAATAGAGGCATTGGCTAAAGAGTATATATAGCTCTCAATTCTCATTTTGTTTATAAAATTTCTTCGGCAACCATTTTCTTTCGTCTAGAAAATCCACTCTTCACAATAGCTTTCTTTTGCAATATTCTATTTGCTTATTTATAATATATACGTATATGTATATATGCTTTGATATATAGAGTTAGTGGGTTTATTCTATAACACGTTATCAGCATGAGATTTTGCTCGATAGGGATTTGCTATTTTCGTATTCTTTTTATTTTATTTTATTTTACGAAAATCAAGATCCTCAATCTATTGTCGAAAAGACAAATGAGAATGATTAGCGAATACTTGGTATTTTATACGCTATCATTTCTCAAAGGATATGATGGATTCGTGTATATACATATATGCTTATATATTTGTTGAATTGCTGCTAACATTTATATTTAAAAGCTTGTGAATCCCAAGCAGTGTTATAAGCACGTGCTAATTTTAACAGATCTGTGGGCTTACTTAGAGGCCAAGATATTAACTCCAAGCATGATGCTCGTCGAGTAAAAGATATAATAATCTCAGTTGAAGGTCGATTTAGAGGCTATGAAATTAACTCCGAGCACAAGCTCGTAGAGTTGGGGAAATAATAATTTCCATTTAAAGCCGATTTAGAGGCTATCCTTTTAACTCCGGGCATAGTACCCGTAGAGCTTAAACCGTATAGAGGTCATACCATAACTCCGAGTGAAAAACTCGTTGAGTCAAGACGTTGGAATTCCCGTCAAATAAATAAGATATAGCTCCGAGTCTAAAACTCGTTGAAGCAAGAAAGCCGATTTAGAGGCTAAATATTTAATATAGCTCCGTGTCTAAACTCGTTGAAGCAAGAAAGCCGATTTAGAGTCTAAATATTTAATATAGCTCCGAGTCTAAACTCGTTGAAGCAAGAAAGCCGATTTAGAGGCTAAATATTTAATATAGCTCCGAGTCTAAACTCGTTGAGTCAAGAAAGCCGATTTAGAGGCTAAATTACAAATATAACTCCGAGCCTGAAGCTCGTTGAGTCAAGACGTGGTAATATCCGTCTTAAGCCGATTTAAAGGCCAAATGTCTGAATATATCTCCGAGCCTGAAGCTCGTTGAGTTAAGATGTGATAATATCCGTCAAAAGCCGATTTAAAGGCCAAATATCTAAAAATATCTCCGAGCCTGAAGCTCGTTGAGTTAAGACGTGATAATATCCGTCAAAAATCGATTTGAAGGCCAAATATCTGAATATATCTCCGAGCCTGAAGCTCGTAGAGTCGCTAGACGAGGTAAAACCCGTCAAGAGCCAACTTAGAGGCTATTAATCACAAGTCCAAATTTGAAGGGTTTTGGGTTATTTTGTACCCACTGTATATAAACCTCTCTTGGATGGTGTGATTCCCAAGATCGAGTTGTTTGGGTAAACCCATATGTACATATCTCCCTTGGAGGATAAATACCCGAGGTCGAGCTGATTGTGATACGCGTACATGAAAAATATGGAAAAATATGATTATTGCCTACTCGATAGTGCAACTACACACTCAATATTCAATAATAAAATATATTTCTCGAGTGTGACTTTGTGCAAGGCACAAGTTAAAACAATAGCAGGTTCCGCGGAGATAATAGATGGCTCCGGGAACGCAACAATAGTGTTGCCTAATGGTACCACTTTGCATATTGAAAATGTATTGATATCCGGTAGATCAAATAAGAATCTACTGAGTTTTAAAGATGTGAGACGCAATGGATATCATTTAGAGACACTGGTTGAAAATACCGTGGAGTGTCTATGCGTCACATCATATGTCATGGACAAAAGAATTGTTCATGAGAAGTTCGAAGCGATAGCTTCTGGACTGTATAGTGTCCAAATTCGAGCTTTCGAATCCTACGCCACTATGCCATGGAAACTTGTTAATCCCGATATACACGGGTTATGGCATGATCGACTGGGTCACCGAGGAACGACTATGATACGTAGGATTGTACAACATACTAAGGGACATCCATTAAAAGATACAAAAATCTTGATGTCCAATGAATATTTCTGTGAATCATGTTCACAAGGAAAGCTCATTATAAAACCTTCCATTGAAAAGGTCGGTTATGAATCACCATCGTTTTTACAACATATTCATGGTGATATTTGTGGACCAATATACCCTGCAAGTGGGCCATTTAGATATTTTATGGTTTTGGTGGACGCATCTTATAGATGGTCCCACGTATGCTTATTATCTACGCGAAATGTTGCATTTGCGCGTTTGCTAGCACAAATTATTAAACTCCGAGCACATTTCCCTGATTATCCCATCAAATATATAAGGATGGATAATGCCGGAGAATTTACATCAAAAACTTTTGATGAGTATTGTGCAGCACTGGGAATAAATGTCGAGCACCCAGTAGCATATGTTCACACTCAAAATGGACTGGCGGAATCTCTGATTAAACGCGTCCAAATAATTGCTCGTACACTGCTGATGAGATCTAAACTCACTAGTGCAGCATGGGGCCATGCAGTGTTGCATGCGTCAGCACTGATTAAATTACGCCCCACTGCTTATCATATGCATTCCCCAATGCAATTGGCATTAGGCTTTGAGCCCGATATTTCGCACCTTCGCACATTTGGTTGCACTGTGCAAGTGCCAATTCCTCCTCCTCAGAGGACTAAAATGGGTCCCCAACGCCGACTTGGCATATACGTTGGGTTTGATTCACCGTCGATTATTAGGTTCTTGGAACCAATGACGGGTGATTTATTTACCGCTAGATTTGCGGATTGTCATTTTGATGAGACATTATTTATACCGATTGGTAAGGATATTCAGAATATACGTGATAATGATAAACAAAAACCAATCGAGAATCTCACATGGTGTGAGCAACATTTATCTCATCTCGACCCACGTACCTCTGAATGTGAAAATGAGATCCATAGAATCATTCATTTACAAAATATTGCCAATAGACTTCCTGATGCATTTAATGATGCCAGTAAAGTCACGAAGTCTTATATTCCAGCTGTGAATGTGCCAGCTAGGATCGCTGTTCCTGAAGAACATGCGAAAATGAATGATGATCCCCCACGACAAAAACGGGGTAGACCTATTGGACCAAAGGATGTTGTTCCTAGAAAAACAAAGTGGAAAATCAATGAACCCTCAAATGAGGCGATTCCTAGTGAGAATGCTCCAGATGAATCTGTTGAGCCTGATATCGAAAAAGCGATATCAAATCCCGGGAATACCGAGAATCCCATAAGTTATTGCAATGAAATATGGGATATAAATGAGATAATCATCGATAATATTTTTGCATTCTCGGTTGCACAAGAAATTATGTACGATGATTATGATAGTGAACCGCGTTCCATAATGGAATGCCGCCAAAGAAATGATTGGTCTAAATGGGAGGAAGCAATAAAATCTAAATTGGCTTCCCTAGAAAAACGTAAAGTATTCGGGCAAATCGTTCAAACTCCGGATAATGTAAAGCCCGTTGGGTATAAATGGGTATTTGTCCGTAAGAGACACGAGAACAATGAAATTGTAAGATATAAAGCCCGCCTTGTAGCTCAAGGTTTCTCCCAGCGGCCTGGGATTGATTATGATGAGACGTATTCACCAGTGATGGATACGATCACTTTTTGTTTTCTTATCAATATGGTAGTCCAAGAGGGACTGGACCTACGTCTAATGGACGTTGTAACGACATATCTATATGGTTCACTAGATTTTGATATTTATATGAAAATTCCCGATGGATTTAAAATGCCAAACTCTGGCGCTCCTCGTGAGCTGCACTCAATCAAATTACAGAGATCATTGTATAGTCTAAAGCAATCCGGTCGCATGTGGTATCATAGATTGAGTGAATACCTTATCGGGGAAGGTTATAAAAATGATCCTATTTGCCCATGCGTTTTTATTAAACGATCAGAAACCGGATTTGCTATTATTGCGGTTTATGTAGATGACATGAACCTCATTGGCACTCGTGAAGAATTGGCCAATGCTGCTGAATATTTAAAGAAAGAGTTTGAGGTCAAGGACCTTGGAAAAACCAAACTATATCTTGGTATTGAGCTTGAGCATAAAAATAACGGCATACTTATACACCAATCTGCATATACTAAACGAGTGCTCAGAAAGTTTAATATGGAAAATTATAATTCATTGAGCACCCCTATGGTTGTGCGCAATTTAGATCCTAAAAAGGATCCGTTCCGACCTAAAGAATTTAATGAAGAGATACTTGGCCCTGAAGTGGCGTATCTCAATGCTATCGGAGCGTTAATGTATCTAGCACAATGCACTCGACCTGATATCGCTTTTGCGGTAAATGTGCTTGCGCGATACAGTTCTGAGCCTACCCGGAGACACTGGAATGGTGTTAAACATATTTTTCGATATCTCCGCGGTACTGCAGATTTGGGATTATTTTATTCGAAGAATGCAACTAACCAAGGGTTAGTTGGTTATGCCGATGCGGGATATAGATCTGATCCCCACAAAGCTCGCTCACAAACTGGATATTTGTTTTGTTATAATGGTGCAGGTATATCTTGGTGATCTACCAAACAGACATTGGTGGCCACCTCCTCAAATCATTCAGAAATAATATCCCTTTATGAGGCAGGCAGAGAATGTGTTTGGCTACGATCGGTTATATCTCATATACAAAATTCCTGTCAATTACATCCAGTTACAGACTCGCCCACAGTCATTTACGAGGATAATGCTGCTTGCATAGCACAAACAAGGGGCGGATACATAAAAGGTGATAGGACCAAACATATATCACCAAAGTTCTTCCATACACATGAGCTTCAGAAGAATGGCGACATTGATGTTCGACAAATTCGCTCATGTAAAAATCTTGCTAAGTTGTTTACAAAGGCCTTGCCGACTTCTACATTTGAGAAATTGGTATACGACATTGGAATGAGAAGAACCAATATGAAGCAAGATTGATGGCCTATCTCAGAAGCTATATTGTTCATTTCAGGGGGAGCAATGGTGCGCTGCACTCTTTTTCCCTTATGACTGGTTTTGGTTCCATTGGGTTTTCCAGCAAAGGTTTTTAACGAGGCAGCTTATGCACGCGACTTGGATTCGAGTTATGCACTCTTTTTCCCTTCTAGTCGGTTTTTTCCCACTTGAGGTTTTCCGATACAATAATGCTTCGTCCAAGGGGGAGTATTATGAAGATAAAACTTGCTTACGTGGACTTCGCATTCTTCCGGATTAAGAATTGGAGAAGCATGACAAATCAAATAGTATATTCTTATCTTGTGAAACGTGTCAAGACATGAATTCTATAGCATGACAATGCTTATGTAAATTTATGTATAAATAGAGGCATTGGCTAAAGAGTATATATAGCTCTCAATTCTCATTTTGTTTATAAAATTTCTTCGGCAACCATTTTCTTTCGTCTAGAAAATCCACTCTTCACAATAGCTTTCTTTTGCAATATTCTATTTGCTTATTTATAATATATACGTATATGTATATATGCTTTGATATATAGAGTTAGTGGGTTTATTCTATAACAACTACATATGTTTTCATCCAAAAAGAAATGCTTTTGATGGATGTGGTTATCTTCGAATTTTATACTAATTTAAATTTGGAAACAAGCGAGGGAGGGTCCATTTGGGATATGAAAATCTTTTGGTTTGGTATTAAGATTTAGGGTAAATTACAAATACCTCCCTGAGGTATGGTCAAATTACAAAAATCCCCCTCTTGTTTGGATAATTACATCTACCCCCTCAGCTATGATTTTTCCTTACACCTCCACCCTTATGGTGTCAAATTCAACATAATCATCTATATTCCGTGGAATGTGCTCTAGTTTGTACTCGTTTTGTGAAAAAATACAGTTTCCGATGCACCACAAACTGATATATACAAGCTAAAAAACACATATTATGATCATCTTGCTTCATAATGTAGAGTTCAAATGGGATAAAAAACGGGTACAAAAGTGATAATATTCCATATAATCTTGAAGATTCCACTAAATTTGAGGAGATGAGGGGGTGGTTGTAATTATCCAAACAAGAGGGGTGTTTTTGTAATTTGACCATACCTCAGGGGGGTGTTTGTAATTTACCCTAAGATTTAAGATGAGAACACAAATTCATGATAAAAGAGTTAGATGTTACATCTATTAACATAGATGAATTTGAACTGTAGATTTAATTAAATAACTACTGCCTCCGTTTCAAAATAAGTATCGTGTAAGATTAATATACACCAATTAAGAAAGTTAATAATTGCTCTTGATTTTGGGAAAAATAATTCATATTTTACAAAATTAATCTTTTCTGGCTTTAAATCTCTCTTTTATTAATTAATTAATCTCTATTCATAGTAGGCTAAAATTAAAAAAAAAATATTGCCCTATTTTGGAATTCTAAAGTAACACTTAATATGAAAAATAAAATTATGGCTAAAGCGACACTTAAAAAGAAACGGAGAGAAAAGCACACAACACATGGATGTGTGTGTAATTATGTGTAGATCTACGGTTCAAATTCACCCAGTGTAAATAACCAGATGTAATATATAATTTCCTGTCATGTTATCTTCAAAAACAAAGTATATATGTAAAGGGGTCTTTACAAATAAGTCAATCAATGAATACTTAATCATAAAGAGATCCAAACAATAAACTCTTTTGCAAATAAGTCTACACATGGTCCATAATTTTGTAAACGACTAAAATAGCCCATCATACTTTAATATGCTCTAATTTCATCCATTAATTTAATTTAACCTCAATTTGACCCAAATTTTACAAATTATTCAATTTTGACCCAAAACCCATTTTTACGGACAATTTCGTCCGTCATCGTCGTTGACCGCCGGTCTCCGGCGTTGACTTTTTTTTTTCTTTCTTTTTTCCGTATTTTTTCGCCGGTTTCAGCGTTGACTTTTTTTAATTTTTATTTTTTCCTTCTTTCTTTCTGTAACATCTTTTTTTTTCGTTTAAACATCAATATTGATGTGATTGACAGTAATATTAACATTATTGTTGTTAAACACAGTAAAATTAACTATACTATAGTTTAACACAGTAATATTGCTATATTAATCTCTAACACAGTACTATTAACACAACAAAACTCATTATTATCTCTAACACAGTACTATTAACACAACAAAACTCATTATTATTGTGTAATAGAGTAATATTACTATGTTGACCGTTCAACAAATCTTATATATAAAAGAAAGAAACACTAGGGCAACCCTAAGAAACCCTAATGACATTTATGTAATTATTTATCTTTAATATTTTTTTTTACTAATTTCCTAATTAAAATTTTCAACAATTATCAAAATTGACACTGAAATGTGAAGAATCCTTCCGGTTTCAATTTCCTATTTTTCATCAATATAATACATCTCAAATTTTAAGAAATAAAAATAGAAATTCGATTTATTAAATCTTAACCTATTTGTTTGGATTATAAATCTTACTACGTAAAAAAACTAAATATGAATGGTACTATTTTCTTCTATTTTACCATTTGAGTATATTTTGTTTTTATTATGTATTAAATTGATTATTTTTTTTATCACTTTTAAAATACGATCCCGTGCATCGCACGGAAAAAAATGCTAGTGTAAAAATGATAAAAAGCAAAATAATTAATATTACTGTGACTGACAGTAATATTACTATAACAACAGTAATAAACCACAGTAATATTAGGGCTCGTTCGGTTACCTATATTGGATTAGATTGGATTACATGAGATTGGATTAACTCCCTACTTACTAATTAATTATTTAGTTAGTAGCATGTACGGTTTCTTAGATTAGATTTTCTATTAAATTTGTTAAAATTAGTTATTACATATGAATTGTCTATAAAACCACTTAATGTACAATAATAATAAAATATAATTTTAAGGATAAAATTGTATTTTTCCTTTTTAGTCACCTCCTATTAAATTAATCCCAGGGGGAGGGATGCTACTAATTTAATGAAATAGTAGCTTTTAATAGCGGTCTTTCAATTTAGTAGCGAGGTTTGAAAAAGTGCGAATCTTACCAACCAGACATGCTATTAGCCCCTACTATTTAGTCAGTAGAACCTTATAGCGGTAAACGGACGAGCCCTTACAATAATAGACAGTAATATTATTACGTTACTCCGTAAATAACTCAAACAAACAAAAAATTCCAAACAAAATAATAATATTGATGTGGTTGACAACAATATTACTATAACAACAGTAATATTACCGTCAACCACAGTAATATTATTGTTTTTACAGTAATATTACAATAATAGACAGTAATATTATTACATTACTCTTTGAATAACTCAAACAAAACAAAAAACTCAAAAAAATAATAATATTGATGTTGTTGACAGTAATATTATTGTGTTTACAATTATTTTCTTATATATAAAAGAAAGAAACACTAGGGCAACCCTAAGAAACCCTAATGACATTTATGTAATTATTAATCTTAATATTTTATTTTTACTAATTTCCTAATTAAAATTTTCAACAATTATCAAAATTGACACTGAAATGTGAAGAATCCTTCCGGTTCAATCTCTTATTTTTCATCAATATAATATATCTCAAATTTGAAGAAATAAAGATAGAAATTCGATTTAGTAAATATTAACCTATTTGTTTGGATTATAAATCTCACTACGTAAACAAAACTAAATATGAATGGTACTACTTTTTCTGTTTTACTATGTGAGCATATTTTGTTTTTATTATGTATTAAATTGATTATTTTTTTTATCACTTTTAAAATACGATCCCGTGCATCGCACGGGAAAAAAATATGCTAGTGTAAACATGATAAAAAGCCAAAAGAATTAATATTACTGTGACTGACAGTAATATTACTATAACAACAGTAATATTACTGTCAACCACAGTAATATTACAATAATAGACATCAATATTATTACGTTACTCCGTGAATAACTCAAAAATAAAAAAAAATTCAAACAAAATAATAATATTGATGTGGTTGACAACCATATTATTATAACAACTTTCAACCACAGTAATATTACAATAATAGACAATAAAATTATTACATTACTCCGTGAATAACTCAAACAAAACAAAAAACCCAAAAAATAATAATATTGATGTTGTTGTTAGTAATATTATTGTGTTTACAGTTATTTTACTGTCAACGACAGTAATATAATTACGTTGACTTGTCAACAAATCAAACAAAAAAAAATTACAAAAAACAAAAAATAATAATATTACGTTAATTTACTGGCAACGACAGAACAATTACATAAATGTATTGTCAACGACAGTATAGTTACGTTAATTAACTGTCATTGACAGTATAATTACGTTAATTTACTGTCAGTGACAGCACAATTACGGTCAACGTTTAGCGGCGGACGTAAAAAAAAATAAAAAAAAAACAAGAAAAAACAATAAAGAAAAAGTCAAGTCTGGAGACCGGCGGTCAACGCCGGAATTCGGCGGCAGAAAAAAACAGACCAGCAAAAAAAAAAAAGTCAACACCGGAATCCGGCGGCGGGAAAAACAGACCAGAAAAAAAAAAGGGAAAATGAAGTCAACGCCGGAATTCGGCGGCAAATTTTTTTTTTTTGAAAAAAAAAAGTCAAAATTGAATTTTTTTGGGTCAAAATTGATTAAATTGGGGTTACAATAAAGAATTGAGTATAGAGGGTTGAGGGTAATTTTGGCATATAAACGAATGTTTCCTTTATTTATAATAAATATTAAAGGGATGAGCTTATTAGTGAAAGAAATATATCCCCTAAACCTCGAATAATAAAGATATTTGGTTATAGGGACCTGTGCACAAAAACCCCATTTGTAAAATAACCCTCAAAATCAATTCCCTTAATGATGTCCTTATTTTCAAATATAGATAAAATAAGTACAATTTCCTGGGAAACGAAATATACGAACTATGAATAGACTAAATATGAAAATTGAATTACAAATTAAAAAAAAAAAGGTAATAAGAAAAGGTAAATTAAGAAATAATTTCTCTTCTTTGTAAAATTAGAATAGGGGTGCATCTAATTTTACAAAGAAGAGAAATTATTAGAGGTCTACATTTTTTTAAGAAAAATAGAATTTCTTTTAAGAAAACAAGAAATTGCCCCTAAATAGAAATATATAGAAGATAATAAGATAGAAAACTTAAATTATAAATAATCCTAAAATATGTATGAATTACAAAAAATACCTCTTTTGTTTGTAAAATTGTATTTAGCCCTCAAACCAGGTATAGTTATTTGAGGAGGTTTGTAGTATGCAGTTTACCTAACAAGTGAAAGCACATCACAATCAACACAAGTTACACGTGAACATTATATTTTTGGTCACATACGAAAGAGTTTGGTTTATAGTTAAGGGTACTTGTCCAATTGAGAGTGACACGTTAGAGATTGTTTCAGCCATTTGGCCAAACTATGTGCTGAGTCAAGAATACGTACACCATCTATCCAAAGGGCTTATATATATATATGGATAAATTACAAAAGCCCCCTGAACTTAGCCTAAATAACAAAAAACACCCCAACTTATCCGCAATAATTAAACCCTCCTCTTATTAACTGTTGATCGAGTTTTTAAAACGAAAATGTGTACAGTCTGTTATACATTCTATTAAATAGGTGAGAAATAAAAGAAAATATCTGAAATTATCTAAAGTCTATTCCCTGGAATAAAAACAAATCCGTGAAAAGTCACACCGTAAGGGACTGGTGTAAGACAAAAACAAACCTCAGGAGGTTTTTGGTAATTACGAATAGGTAGAGGTGGTTTTAGTAATTTAATCTAAGTTTCGGGGTTCGTAATTTACCCTATATTTTATATATATACACACACATGAGAATATGTCATGCAATTGATATCTTGTAAGAGAAAACAGAGGAAGATGGATTACTTCGACCCAAGTTACAATAATGTAAGATTTTTTAATTTATTGTTTTGCATATTTTCTTGTGTATTAAAAAGCTGATGGAGTTGATGAAATTTCTGACTGTAATGAAATTTTCTGCTACATGCACAGGATAAGAAGAAAGCAATGGCGAAGCAGTCAATGCTGCTCTGCTGCAAAGTCTACATTTCCGAGTCGAGAAACAGAGAAACTCTCGATTCGATCGAGCGAGCCGCTAGGCACGATCAAGAAACTGTAATAGTGAACAAGTTCAAGGACCACGAGTACAATAGAGTCGGATACACTCTCGTATCGTACGTGGCTCACGATAGCATAGGGTGCCCGATCTACACTCCTTTGCACCAAAGTGTTGTGGCCATGGCCGAGGTTGCTTACGAAGCCATTAATCTCGAGCTGCATTGCGGGGCCCACCCTCGGCTTGGCGTTATAGACGACATTGTTTGCCATCCACTCGCTCGCGCCTCACTCCATGAAGCCGCTTGGCTTGCAAAGACAATTGCCTCTGATGTCGGCATTCGATTCCAAGGTGCCTTTTCTCTATACGAATTTCGAACTTTCTAAATGTTGAATCTGAATCTTTATTGAAGTTTGCATTAGTTGTGACTGTATTGCATTTAGTATCCTTGTGATATATCGAAATGCTAAAAAAATCTATGCCTTAGTAAGGGTGAGCAAGTCGGGCTCATCAAGTCGTTGAACCCGTCAAACCCGATAAAAATAGTCCCACTAGGACGTGACGGATAGATTTATCAATATGATTGGATCCTTAAATGGAATGGAGAAGATCCACGGCTTTGGGTCTAAGACGGGTTCAAGTTTTTTAAATACCCGTGAAACGCGTCCCGCCTCGCCATACAAAACGACTTCGTTTTGTTTATATTGTGTAGTATAATAATTAATAATATATAATACATGAATAAAATATCTCTTACATATCAAAACTTATATTTATAACGATGTCATCGTCTCGTTTTGGTAATAGTTATCTATTTTATTTTAAATCTTGTCTTTTAAAGCTTCTAATTTAGTTACTCTTTTTAATGATTTGTTGTTAAAATGTATTAATTTTGATTTACTCTTGAGTCTTCACATTTATCATTCATGCCATTCACGTTAGTTTCAATTTAAGATTTTACGTTTGACCGTTCATTTTAATTGTTTTAATTGTTACAGTTTAGCTTAAAACTTATAAAATATTAAAACAAAAAAATATATCCTTTTAAATTATGACAAATTTCGACCCGTGAAGATTAGGTTCTACTATAACCAGTTATGGATTCATCTATCCTAAACCCGTGGATAACCCACAATTTTGGTTCCTTACAATCAAAAACCGTTAGTTGACGGGACAATGGTGGGTGTCGCTAGAACCCGCGAGTTTATGACGCGCGCACACCCCTATGCTTTAGTATCAGCAAAAACACAACACTATAATGCATTTTTTAGCATACAACCCCTTAAAGGGTTTATTGCAAATAGTACCTGTGTGTTATATTGAATTGCTAAAAAACTACCCTATGTTATTTTATTGGCACAACCTCCCCTCTGATTCAATTTTTTCAGCACGCAACCCCTATACAGGGGTACTAATTGCTAAAGAAATAAATTATACGTGGATTTTTTGCCAATAAAATGACACAGGGTAGTATTTTCAACAATTCGATATAACATAGGAGTACTAATTGCAATAAATTAAACTCCCATTTAAATGATGAGTTTTTACCATTTACAATTTCAATAATCCACTGTAGTGCCGGTGTACCTATACGGTGCGGCCCACCCGACGGGTAAGTCCTTGGAGACGATAAGGCGCGAACTAGGTTATTACCGGCCAAACTTTACAGGAAACAAATGGGCCGGTTGGCCACATGAACCAGAAACAACACTTGCTGAGAAACCGAACGAAGGGCCCGAAACGGTTTCAAAAACCAAAGGCGTGGTCATGATCGGTGCCCGTCCGTGGATCGCAACATACAACGTGCCAATCATGTCCGTTGATTTCTCCGCAGCTCGGAGGATCGCTCTTATGGTGAGTGCTCGTGGTGGGGGCCTGCCAACCGTGCAGACGCTCGGATTGGTCCACGGTGAGGACACAACTGAGATAGCTTGTATGTTACTCGAGCCGAATCAAATTGGAGCCGATAGAGTGCAGAAACAGGTGGAGATGCTGGCGGCAGAAGAAGGGCTCGATGTGGATAAGGGCTACTTTACGGATCTTTCTCCTGAAATGATTGTTGATAGATACATCAAGTTGATCTCTGACAATGAATCTTCTTGAATGGAATGCCACTACTTTGCATGTCTGCATGTGTGTGCGTGTGTGTGTATGTGTATATACGAAATTCGAACCTGTGTTTATCTGCAAACTTGTCGGTGTGTGAATGAAGCAAATGCATGGATGATTCAAACGTTGTATTTGCTAAATAAATATTCATGCTTTATATTGCAATCGTAATAAGGTAATGAATATGCAGACTGTTTTTGCTTGTAAAAATCGAAGATTGAAAAACTCAAGACTTACCGAAATGGAGAAGTCGAGGTTCGTTGAAGGTTCAGTGGAAACAAATTATCGAGGAGAAAGTGGAAAACTTCCGGATCCATCGCTGCACACGGAGCGGTCATCGTCAGAATCATCTCCCACAAAAGAATCGTCTGCTACTTCTTCAAAGACTGCATGCAACCGGTTGGTGGCATTTTCGTGATTCCTACTTATTGCCTTCCACCACCTTTTACCTCCTCTTATTTCCTTGAGAGAGTTAATCATTTCGTCCCTTATCTCGACGAGGAAGGGCAATGTTGTCAATCCGGGACAGCTGTAAACCTCCACGCTAGATAATGAATCACAAATCATTCGTCCTCTGCTTATTTGCTTAAGTTCCGGCAAACAAGTCAACTTCAGTATCCGTAAAGCAGGGAGCACTATATCAACATCGTTTATTTCCGTCACTTCAATTACTTGTTCAATTTTTTCACAGCTTTCGATTTTTATTTCGACAATGTTTCTCAAGTTCTTGACAAGCTCAAGTGGGAGGAGGGTCGTAAGGCTGCGGCACGCTCTGATATGCAATACTTCAAGTCCCGCGAGCGTTCCCCCATGCACAATACCGTTGCAAATTCCGTTTAACTTACTCAAGCCGTCGATTTCTAACCACTCTAATTCACGAAAAGCGCTCCGTTCAGCAACGCCAATTACGAATTCCATTTGTTCGCAATGTTGGATTCTACAGTGTTGTAGCTTGGAAGATGTAATGAAGGCCGGTAAGTGAGTGATACTTGGGCATGCATGGATCGCCAACTCGTTAACCTTATCGGCCAACCAAACAGCACCTAATGAATCGTATATATCAACCTCAAAGAAGCTTACGCTGTTTTTACCAGTATCCACTGACGACGTGGGGTCGCCTATCAAGAATTTGAAATTCTCGAGTAAACTCCAATGCCCAGAAGTTATATACCGATCAAAGTCTCGCATGCAATCGAAGCTTAGTTCCAGTTCAACCAAAGTGTTGCAACTTGCGAGAACGTCAACTAGACTCGAACTTTCTCCGCTTGCGGATTCCAGTTGAAGGCCAATTAAGGATAGACTCTCGATGAATTTGTAATTTTCCAAAGGAAAAGTTGAGCTGGACATGTTCGAAACTCTAGTATACGACAGTCCTAAGTGCCGAAGGTTTTCTAACGTTTCCATCCCTTCGGGCATTTGTTCGATCGGTGTATAAGTGAGGTCCAAAACCCTCAATTTTTTAAGCTTCGCAAGCGTCGGCACGCACAACAAGTTCCAACAACTGCGCAAAAGTAAAACGTGAAGGCTCTCCAGATGGGAAACCGACTCGGGCAAATGATCAATACCGGTAAAAGACAAATCAACAACTTCAAGGTTTGGCATGTACCTAAAGAAAGAAGGAAGAATCCCTTTATCGAACGAGTTATACTGCAGCAGCAAAGTGCAAAGCTTAGGACAGATCGGTTCGCAGCATAAAGAGCTTAAATCATTCCGCATCAACGACACTCTCTCGAGATCTTCCGGCCAATCATTCTCCATCGGCGGGACCCGCAACCCATGTCCTGATTTGACCATAAAAGTCGAGTTTTCTCGAGTAAGTGCGATTACCATATCCCTAATCAAATCATGCATCTTCACATACTTATAATCAGTGGTGCCTTCTCTCTCCAGCATGCAAGTACTCGTGAGCTCATTTAGAACCATCTCTCCCATTTTCATCTTATCGACCTGACTCCCGGATTTACCAAAAAGCCCTTCCCATACCCAATACTTTATCAGCTCCTCTGTTTCGATAAGATGATCTTCCGGATATAAAGCGCAGTACAGAAAACAGGAACGCGTGACATCATCTTTTAGCCTGTCGTAGCTAAATCTTAACCGCGCAAAAACATGATTCGTCATCCCTTCGATGTTGGTAGTGGAGTTTCTTAATTCGGATAACGCAGTCTGCCAGTATTTAATTTTGTTTTCGTTTCGTAGGGCCCGCCCGACTGTGATGAGGGCCAAAGGTAGGCCACCACATTCTTTTGCAACTTTCTTCGCAAGATCATTTATTCTCGGTGACGAAATTACCCTTTCGCCCACCTTTTGTTTAAACAAGTCCCAAGCTTCTTGCGGAGAGAGCACATCAACTTCAATCTCTCTCTCCGCTTCCATCCTTCGGCACACTCTCAACAATCTAGTAGTTATTAATAATTTACCTGCTCTAATCGGAACTCCAATCTCCTCAAGTGAAATTGCTTCCCATAGATCATCAATTATCAATAGAAATTTCCTCCTTCGCCACAATGCTTCGAATAATTTGCGGGCCCGTCTCGTTTCACCGTCTTCATCATCGAAGCACAAACCGATCTCTTTTGCAATATCCTTCTGCAGCTTTTCCGTGTTTGAATCCTTCGACGCCGTCACCCAAATGACGTGATCAAAATGGGTATTTTCCGCTAATAGCTTATTATTAATTTCTTTAATTATAGATGTTTTCCCAACGCCTCCCATCCCATAGATTGCAATTATTTCGCTATTTATTCCCATAAGGTACTCCCAAGTTCGGTGCAGTACGATCTTGGCCGTTTCTCCTACGAGCGTCGTCGTGGGCAAAGTCTTCCCCTTCTCCGGCAGCATATTATTAACCAATGAAATTCCAGGAAATTGGCTCTGTTCGAGGAGCGTGTCAACTTCGTGGATTCTTTTACTAACAAACTTCCCCAACTTTAATCGATTGTAATAGTTAGGAAAACATCCGCATAAACATGTCTTATTTTCTTGAATTTCCACTTCAAAACTAGCCAATGTGCGTTTCATCTTTTGGATGTTATCCAACCACAAATTGACTTCGGCTGTAGGATCCATTCCACGAAACATTTGTTCCTCGTCTAACTTGGTTCTCACGTCAGCCTCTCTAGCGTTAAGCAGTTCGGCTTTTTGCTGCAATAACTTTATTGCAGCTTTCGGTCTTTTAAGGTAGCTGCATTGTCGGGAAACTGACTGGCTTGAGCAGCATTCTCCACATAAGCATTGGGTAATGCTTGCGACAGCAGCAACAATTTCCATGCCCAGAAACTATAAAAGTTTAAATGAAAAGGAATTAGTTACACTAGTAATAAACGGAACTTTAAGAAAAAACCGGGAAAGGGAAAAGATTCAACAGATTCGACAAAATAAGAAACTTGTGCTAATTTTGGTGGACGTGGATTGCGTCAATTAAAAAATTGACAAACTCATAGAGGTAGATTTGGTAAATTGACGAAGTTCGTGACGAAAGATTCTACTCATAAAAGAAGATAGGAAATAAAAGAAACCACAATGGTTAGTGAAGAAATATCGCACAATCAAAAGTAAACTACTGAAACTTATCGAAGGTGCACGAGCATATGTGCTATGCCTTAGACAATATTTACATAGAAACTGCATGCAAACATGTAACATGAATACGTCTCCGAGATAGAACGAATGCGATGCAAAAGAGATTGATGAGAACTATGACAAACATAAGATTCTATACATATTTACTGTGCGATTCCCTGCTGTCATAAAAAAAATTAGCAAATACCTCCCTATGCTTATTTTTAGACAGCACAATCGACCCACCCCAATTACCTTTTTTTCCCATTGGCAGATTGTGAAAAGACAAAAATACCCTAGGAAGTTTTTTTTGCAAAATTGATCCATACACTCAACAAAATTCTAAGGTTTCAATTCCATGAACTGAAAACACCAAGTGAGAGAATCAGCAATTCATTGAACAAAATCATTCAGAAATTTCGACTAAAAAATAATTACAGAATTCGAGAAGGACAGACGAACCCAGTACAAATGAACTTCTTAACCCTTGAATTAAGTTATAATTTTTTCCATTTACTTAATAATTAAAAACTCCTAACCTTCAAATGATTACTGCTGAACGGACCTCAAACGGAAATGCACAAGAAATTATTAAGAGTAATGAGTATGGTGTGAAAAGAATATATTGATTACCTCAGGAATCAATTAGCTCATGGATTTGAAAATTCTTCAGTCGACCATTTTGGGGGTAGTTGGGAATTTTTTGCGTCAAATATAAATTAAATGGGGTCTCACTTTGACTTTATATGGTTGATAAAATAACACTGGTTGGAGTCGGATGGCGCCAAACTAGCTATTTCCTAGCAATTTCTACTTCGATTTTTTTTTTTCAAATAATATTAATTTCACATTTTAGTTTAATCCGAATGCCATTATATCAAAATTAGTACTTCCGAAATAATTCTATTTTTTTTAAGGGGGCAATTTGCTAATATGATTTTTCAGCTTGACATAAGCCCACTGCATTGTTAAACTACCTATTATACCCTTTATATAATTCACGTTATTTATCATAATTGTAAATTCTCATTCATTCCAATCTACTGTATCTTTTCGCCTTTTCTTTTTTCTCTCCCAAAACCCTAGATCCACTTTTCTTCTCTCTTAATGTCGAGACGAAGAACAACCGCGCCATTGTCGTCATTGCAGCGAATTTATCCGCCATCGAAATCTGAGGAAGGAACAATAGCATCTCTCATGATGGTCAAAGATCTCGCTTGGTTCACTTCATTCGCAAGCCCATTGGACAACCCCTGCTTGCGGCTTTGTTCTTGTAAGAACTCTTATTATTATTATTTTTTCATTTTCTTGAAAACAGATCCATTTGCTTCTTGCTTAAGTTTGCAAAAAAATGTTTATTTGTTGTAGATTGCATGATTTTCAACATTTTCACTCGTGAGAATTATGCCTCGACAATATTGGTGTTTCCCATAATCATTAATTTTGTTCCAATATCTGTTATTTTGTTGTTTGAGTTTGTAAAGATCATTTATTTGTTGTCGAATTGCATGAATTTGAACACTTCCTCTCATGGGTGTTATTTTTTTGGGCCAGATTAGCATGTCCCCAAAGCATTTTTAGTCCTAACAATGATTTGATGTATGATGTTCGATGGGTTTGATATGGGATATGAGAAAGAGGCTTATTGTATTATTTTTTGTGGTGATGTAGTACATGTCATATGAAATAATGGTATTGCTAGTGCCTTTGGATGGTATTGAAACAGAGTATTGGAAGTACTGGTACTAAAACTTTATAGTACATTGTATTTTTTATAACTGAATTTATGTGTATGTAGCTGCAGGAATCAATGTAAAAGAAGATGGGAGCAAGCTAGGAACAAGCTGCAGGTGCTCACCGAGCAATTTTCAAGTAACCATGGAAATTGTGAAGAAGTTGATGAAGAAACCACATTTTGAAGAACTCGAGAAAAATCCCTTCTATTACTACCTGCACATACCTATAATAAATTACAACTTTAAGCGGGTTGAGGCTCTCATGTAGGCGTACAATGTAAAATACCATGCCTATTGGTTTGGGGGCAATACTATACGCTTGGTAACAAGTCACTGGAAAGGTGGATTTATCCGCAGATAGACGATTTAGAGATATTGGGGTCTTTTGCTTGGGAAAGGTTGGTATATGATATTCTTGTTGAGAATATCGAGATGTACTTGAGTGGAACATTAAAGTATTTTGACGGTTGCACTATCGACTTATTGGTAAGTGATATCTAATACATTATATATTGTGTTTATGCTAAATATACCAATTAATAGTGATTCCAAAATGAGCAGGCATGGGTGCATGAACGGATCACGTCACTGGGGGTTTCCACAAGTGTTTACAAACTTCTCCGGTTCTTTTGGCGGCATGACAGCAAAATCCCAACTGATGAAGAAGAAGGTAGGTTGGTTTTTTGCTCGAATAAGAGAAATACATGTAACACTTTGAGTTACACAATATATAATGTATTAGATATTCATTATGGTAGTAGCTAACATTGCTTTATGCTTATTAGGTTGTACCATTTGTTGTGCATTCGAAAGAGAAAGCGTTGCTTTGTCCAATTTTGGAAATAATTTTGGTCCATTTGTTGCATCACACTCAAGGCTAAATGATGAAAGGATTGTTGATATAAGTTCTCAAAGTAGCAAAGAAGACAATGAAGACATGCAAGCAACACCTGTAAGTTATTAATACAATAAACCATAAACCCTAAACTCTAATGGGATTGTACCATCTATCGAATAGGAATGTACTATATGCAAATAAGAACGTACCATATGTCACCTTATATAATATTGTTTTATAACATATTCCATACTAATCAGTATTGTTTTATTTTAATTGCAGTATCATTCTCCAGACGCAATAGCTGATGAAGGGGATCAAAAGAAGGAGAATAAAAAAAGGAAGAGAAAGAATGTGAGAGTAACAGATGAAAAAAGAAAAGAAAAAGAAATGAAGAGTAAAAGAAAAACAACAGTAGGAAAATGAGAGATAGAGAAATAGAGAGAGATAGAGAGAAGGGAAAAAGAATTGACAGCAGAAGGAGAAGAAGAGGAGACATAAGAAGAATGAGAAAGAAATGAAGGAGAGAGCAATAAAGATGGAGAGGTAACATAAGAAGAAATTGAGAGTCAATGAGAATAGAGGTCAAAGGCCAAAGAAGACCCAAAGCCCAAAGTTCCCCCATAGCCCAAAGTTCCACATAGACGTGAACGAGGACGAGGACGTGGATGTGGTCGTGACCAAGTCCCTGTGTCTAAGGTTCCAGTCCCTCATATCCCGCCTAACAAGGTACTAATAATTATAATCAGTGCGCGTTAATTAGTCAGATTATTATTATTTTATATCATAATTGGTGTGAATTAGCCTTTATATAGAATGTCTATTATTACTGATGAATAAAGGACTATGTACGTCGTGATCAAATATCTGAATAAGAGAGGATAATGTTGGATCTTTTCTTGAAAAAAATGATTTAGGGTAAGAGCACAACCACTTTGACAGTACATGTTAATATCTTATGTGGTCATGAATTTTTCTTTAATGGTATATGTCAAGTAAATACATAGTACATGTTAACCACCTATTAAGTTTACTAAACCAATAGTACGTGGTAATGTCTTATTGTAGTGCAATGGTTGTGGAGAGAGGCCCACATCAATTGACTGGAAGTAATATCTGGGAACCTTTATTTGATGACTTGCTTAGTACGGAACACAGAAATTTGTACTTGAGTCAGTTATGTTCTGAATCTATCATGAACCAGCATGGACATAAGATTGATTACCTTGACTCCCTTGCCCAGGTATATAGTGTTTAAACAAACATGTTACGTTCTATGTTGTTGATGCAATAAACAATTCATCAAAACATATGATACAATGTTTATCTAATATTTTTTATTATGTTTTGTAGCAACAGTTAGTGTCGCGACATCACATAGACCTCGAAAAAATTGGTGATGCCGAGTTTGATAGTCTTCTCAAGAATTTTACTATTATTGGAATGATGGCATTTCACAAGCTAAATTCAGCAAATATCTTCTGTAAAAAGTATGTTATGATGCTTATTCATTCCAGTCAACATTAGTTCCTGCTTTTTCTGAACCCTACAGATTAAAATGTATTTACCATTAGAACTCCGTACACTATTCTCCAAATTTTTCAGGAATTGAGAATTATGCCGTAAACCCATATTCTTGTAGTCAATTATTCTTTATGTACTGGTTTGGTGGTAGAGTAATATATTATTTTATTTCCGTGGGCCTCTTTTTACAACAAGGTGATTGGAAGAAGGTCTGGGTTGGAGATATAACCGTAAGCTAACCAGACAATAGTTAGCTTCTGGTTCTATCTCCAACCCAAACCTTCTTCCAATCTCCTTGTTGTAAAAAGAGGCCTACGAAAATAAAATATTATATTAGTCTACAGCCAAACCAGTACTTCAATAATAACTGATTATAAGAATATGGGCATACGGTATAATTCCCAATTCATGGAAAATTCGGAGAATAGTCTATGGAGTTTCAATGGTAAATATATTTATCTGTAGGGTTCAAAACTAACAGGAACCAGTGTTGATTGGAATGGATAGGCATCATAACATACTTTTTTACTGAAAATACTTGCTAAATTTATCTTGTCAAACGTCATCGTTCCAAAAATAGTAAATTTATCACGAAGAACATCAAAATCGCCATCACCAATGTTTTTGAGGTCTATGTGATGTCATGACGTAACTCTTGCTGCGAAACATAATACAAAATATTAGATAAACATTGTATCATATGATTTGATGAATTGTTAATTGCACCAACAACATAGAATGCAACATGTTTGTAAAAACCACTATATACATGGGCAGGAGAGTCAAGGTAATCAATCTAATGCCATGCCGGCTCATGACACATTCGGAATATAACAGACTCAAGTACAAATCTATATGTTACGCACTCAGCAAGTCATCAAATAAAAGTTCGCAGATATGCCTTCCAGTCAATTGATGTGGGCCTCGCTCCACAATAATTGCACTACAATAAGACATTACCATGTATTATTGGTTTAGTAAACTTAAACTATGTACAAAGTTACTACATACTATAACAGCGGTCAACATGTACTATGTATTTATTAGATATACCATCTATGAAAAATTCTAGACCGCATAAGCCATTAACATGTACTGTCAAAGTGGTTGTGCTCTTACCCTAAATCAACATTTTCCAAGAAAAGATCCAACAATATCCTCTCTTCCTCTCTTCTTCAGATATTTGTTCACGACGTACGTAATCCTTTCTTCCACAATAATAATCGATATTCTATATAAAGAATAATTCACACCTATTATGACATGTAATAATAATAATAGTGTAACTAATTAACGAGCACCAATATAATCATAAATCCTAGATAGGCGGGATATGAAGGACTGGAATCTTAGACACATGGACTTGGTCACGACCACGTTCATGTTCACGTCCTCGTCCACGTGCATGTGGAACTTTGGGCTTAAGGTCTTCTTTGGCCTTAGATCTTTATTCTTGTTGACCTATATAATGGATCTCCACCTATTAGGTCCAGAATTATGGGTGTTTATCAAATCTTCCCTTTTTTAAGTTACAAATTAATTCAAAATTTAGTCCCAAAAATTTCAGGAAAATCAAAAATCGGAATTTCGGATATTGAAATAAAAAGAAATGTTTTAAAATCAGAAATTTTCAAGTAGAATTCGGCTCAATTTGAAAAGTTTATTTTTTATTCACATATACTATACAGTACAATTGATGTGTTAAATTTAGCTTGGTAAAAAATAAAATAAAAATTGATTATTTTCGCAAATTAAAATTAGACTGAATTTGGAATCCAAAATTCATTTCGATTTGATTAAAACAATGAAAAATTAGAACTTTTTTTTTTAATTCGGATTAAAAGAATAGTGTACACTAGACACGACCATGGGCCGGTTTTCGGCCCAGAACCGGCTCGTTGACGAACTGGACCGGCCCCTTGACTGGAGAGTCGATCCCGGAACCGTGAACCGCAGGACCGGCTCGGCGGTTCACCCGAATTTAAAAAAAAGCTACAACGGTTACTGAAACGGCCGTTATTTGTTTTTTATTTTTAAAATTAAGTTCAAGTCTTTTCATTTATTTTGTTTTTTTTTTCTATTTAAAAGTAATTATTTTAATTTATTTATTCATCAAGTATTTCAAAAAAAATTAATAATTTCCGGACCAGCCCGGAACCGGAGTGAACCGGTGGGCCGACCCGGCCCGCCGAACCGGGTACTGGTTCCTGGAAAAGTGAACCGCGAACCGGAGTAAACCGGCCCGAACCGGCCCATGACCGTGTCTAGTGTTATACTATCGAAAATTTTGGAATTAAATTCGACAATATTCAAAATTTTGTTGAAATTTTCTCCCCTAATTCCACTATTAGATATATCTACTAGTTAGTAGGGTAGAACATGTTAATTTGACAAAATAAGATAATTATATTTTAGTAAAATAGTTTTCATGGCTCCTTAAAAAAAAAAGGGATACCCCTTATATGCAAAATATTAAATATTAGAACTAATCACCTCTCATTATTTTTAATAAGACAAACTCCCTCAATTTGTGCCCTATCAAAGCTACACTCATATTTTGTGTTAGAAAAGACCCCCCCTGACCATCTTACCAAATCAAACGAATGTTTTTGAAGCAATTCGTACAGGAAAAAAAAACTCTCCCTAAACTATCCGGATTATGTGAAAAATTCTTCCAAACAATCCGCAATAAAATGTGTCTCGATATCTACCACCTTATTTGGGCTGCAAAATAATCCTAGTTTGCTAGAGGCCATGCTCACTTTTCTTCTACTTTCTCGTTTTTCTTGCCTTTTTGTTCATTTTATTAGGACAATTTTTTATGCAATTCCCTTATTTTTGGCGGTGGAAACATTTCAATTTCCCCTTTATCCATTGTGGACCTTTCCCCCCTTTCGAAACTTACGTTTTTGATTGAACTTGTTTTGGTTAAAGTGTGATCTTTGTTTTCAGGTTTCCCTTTGACGTCAAGCCTTCTTCACGGTTACAAGATTGATCATCAAGACTACTTTGTAGTTCTTTAGCTCTTATGGCAAAGATGACCTCATGTACAGTGATTGATTGCTCTCTTTCGTAAATAATAGCATCTTTAAAGTTTTCATAAGTTTTGGGAATGGCATTTAGGAGCATAAATGATTTGTCTTCATCTTCCAGATGGCCTCAATATTTCCAGGATCCTCAATGATCTTGTTGATTTATCTAGGTGATCAGACATATGTCTACCTTCAGTCATTTTGAATGAATACAACCTCACTTCAAATATAATCGGTTAGCCAAAGATTTTTTCAAATACAACCAATTCATTTTGCAGTTCTTTCTTTGACTTCTCTCAATGACTTATTCCCAACCTTAAGATAATGGAGTTGGGGGCCTTATTCATTAAATTGCTCTTCTCAGCATCACTTGGAGTATCAGGAATAACTTTTAGTCCCTTCAAAGCTCCGCTAGCGCTTGTTAAACCAAAATTGCCCCTCTTCTTCACCCTCCACAAACTCAAGTCATTAGTGCATGAAAATTTCTCAATATCAAACTTGGGAGTTCTCATGGATTCATATCTATAATTGTTGTAAAACTTGTTAATGTCAATCAACAACCACACACAACACTTACTGACCAACTCAATACAATCTATGCACACATGCAAATAAACCTTGTATAAAGAAGCAATTGGGTGTTACTGTATTTTCTCTTTACACTTGTTTTATCTATCAGATAGTTTGCTCACAAATTGTGTGTTACTATGTGATCTAACTGCCGACTCAACAACAACGACATTACTTTTATAAGGAGATAATTGCACATAACTCCTTGTGTAATCTCAAATGGCCAAACAAATCATCATTTCAAAAATTTATCAAGAAACCCCCTATGATGTGCCACCTCATGACCAAGTTAGTTAGCTGAAGTCAATGATCAAGTCCTTCAGATGCACGGCTGCAGTCTTGATCAGCTTCACACTTCCATGACACGTGGAGTTTTCAGCTAAGCTCATGTTCGACCAATTGATTTAAGATCAAAGATTACCAATTCATAACGCAGTTTCATGACTAACTTTATAAATTATTGAGTATCATGTTGTCACAATTTTGTTTAAAAAAAACTTCAACATATTTTATCAATAAATTAAATGAAATATGAATTAAATACATACTTCAGTTAATTATACTTATTGTTGTAAATTCTATAAGTTAGTGGATGTCCGCCACTACTTACACTATTAAAGACCATTATTTACCACCGCTAAGGAGTTGTAACTTATGATCTTTGACTGATCATTCTTGTACTAAATGTATGATACCATTGTATTAAATTTGGTACACGTGAAAATATGGAATAACATATTACATATTCTCCCTACATTGTTTTCTACTTCTTGTATATCATTTATTACTTTCTCAACAGGTTATCAGCAGGATTATTCTATTTCATTTTTTGAGCAACGATGATTCAAAGAGGATAACATCTCAGCCATATATGTAGAAAAGGGAGTTGATTTCAAATATTTTATTGTTCTTTTAAATTGATAAAATATTAACCATCTTAATTTTGTTGTAGGTGATTTTTCGTGCAATTCACGAGTCTCTATTTCGATGCATGTTTTGGATATGATAATGTCCGAATTTCAGAAAATGCAAAATACGAAACCTGTAGAATTTTCTGTTGGTTGTTCGAAACATTTTGAATCATCAAAATCGGATCTTGATCGAGAGAGATATACTTCAAATATTGAACTCTGCCAGAGCTGTCCCTTGTGCGAATTTATGAGATGAACATGACGTTTTAAAAACAAAAGGGACAATTATAGGCTTAAAGCCTAGACTACATACAAGATTAGAAATCTCGATTGAGTATATTAGACTTTAAGCCTAAATGATAAGACTCATTTGTAGTGGGTATTCCCCATTTATAGTACTATTATTTCACAAATAAGTACTATACTGATTTTTATTATATATTGAGGCTTGAGGACCAAATCGAGCACGTGCAATGGAGTGACACGAAGATTGAGTGGTATATAAAAGAACCGCTTGCTCTCTAACTTATGCGACTTGAAAAGCTCCATCAATCGAAAAAGAACCCGAAGTTCATAAAATTTAGGCTCGAAGTGAAGTTTAAATATGAAGGCTTGAAGGTTATGTGGAGGCATATCAAATATAAAGGCTTGAGGCCTAGATTAAATTTGAAGACTAGAAGTCTCGATTGAATATATTAGACTCAAGGTCTAAGTGATGATACTCAAAATTGAATATTTGAGTTAATGGCTATTTCCCACTCAAGGTACTATTATTTTACGATTAAGTACCAATTATAGGGCTTAAGACCCCAAATCAAGTACATAAATTCAAGGTATAACTCAAAAACTTGAGATTTGAATGTACTCCAAATGAGTATCCATTTGTGAAATAATGACATAAAAAATATCATGAAACTTGAAGTTATCTATGATTGTTCAAGAAGACACTACTGTTAGAGTAGGTGACCAACAAGCCAATATGAGGCTGTGGTCTTTCGTATTTATTATGGTAATAAACGAGCATTTATTCGTATTAATGATAAAACAACTTGGCATTCTATATCTTTGTCCCCTTGTCACAAGCATAGATATAGTCCTTACAGTTATTACAAGTACTAGTAATTGATCTTTAGGATCGTGAGATATTTACTTAAGTATTATAACTGTTAAACGTGTTCCTAGTCGAAGGGTTACACCACCAATGAGGATATCGGCCTTTCCCATTTAGAGACTAGCACTTAGTGTATGTGTTCTGCATCTCATCAGTAAATGGTATTGTGATATCGGCATGCATAAGTGGGTGCTCGTAAGTTGACGAGTTCACTGAACTCCCTCACCCTAGAAATCTCTAAGTGGTTCCCAATAATCGAGTAGAGATATCTATGGTATAGTTGTGCACCATTAGTCCTTATGACCTAGACATCACCGTGACTTCACTAGAGGACCAGCTATATCGTGACATGTCCCTGAGTTCCACCGAGGACCATCCCAAGGGCCACTGTTCGTGCAATCCGAAATCTAGTGGGAGGACTGTGCATTGTAGTCGGGGATTCGATCGCTAGAAAATTCTTGGATGTCCTGTGTGTTCTCATAGTTTGTAATCTCTCTAAGTCTCTGGCCAAAGCTGACTAAGTGATGATTAGAGAATTCGATTCTCTAAGTCATGCACGTAACAATTACAACACTTAGAACGATTGCACGGTCATTGAACAAATAAAGAGGTCTCGATGAACCAATGCCTCTAGATCAATCGGGACATATGAATCGAAGGGATCGTACTGTACGTTAACTATATCTGAAGGTTCTTGCAGGCACTTGATTTGTATCTAGGGAATCATGACGCGTAGTTGCTAGACGCCAATCTTGATTCGTTGGGTGATTAAGGTGAAATCAGTTTCATCTTACTCGTAACTCTAAGGGACGAGTTTTGACCACAAAGGATTGTGGGCCCACGGCTAGCTTACACCTGAACCATCGAGGGTCACACTGCTCGTGCACATGAGATCTTTGAATAAACGGTCAGAGATAAAATGGTTTATCTTTGCATGATTGGAAGTCAATATGATTGGGTCCAACATTCGTAATTTGGAATTATGAATGAGAATAAGAAAAGGAAAATAATAGGCAAACATATTAGTGGACTTTCTAAATCGGGAAGTTTCCAAATTAAGAAAGTGCACTGAATTTGGGTTTCCACTTTTGGAAAGTTGGAAATCGAGAGTTGGCACTCGCAATGACGAGGACATTATAATGATTCCGAAAATGTAATTTTTGCAATTTTCCGATCATTGAATTGAGAGAGACGAGCAAGTAAAAGAACTAACGAACTTAAGCTGTTGGGCCCGGTCCAACTTAAGCCCGTTAGGGTTTTATGCAAGACACTATAAATACTTGATTTATAGGACTTGCACACACACACAACACACGAAACCCTAACCCTAGACGCTCCCTCTCTCTCTCGGCCATTCTCCTCACCCCCCGCGGCCACCACCTCCGCCGTCGCCGGAATCTTGCCGGAATCGGCCATCTCCTTGCCGATTCACATTGGTAGTTCTTTTCTTCTTTCTGTTCTACCGTTTTTCTAACTATTACGTGTCTAGTGCCACGCGTTTACTAGATCGAAGTATACGAGGTGAAATCCGAGAGAAGCAAGATCGAAGATCGAAGAATCGAGGAGCAGCACACGAGCCGACGCAGCACGCAATCCCACGCGCCACCCGAAGACAGCGTGTGAGCCACACGCGCTGTCGTAGCTCGTCTAGTAGCTGCTGCCGTTTTGCCGTTGCTGCCTCGGATTGCACGGATTGGTTTCCGTGGCAATCTTGCTTTGCATAGGGCGCCTACCTCACGCTTCAAGAGGTAAATTTTCGAATCCATTGTCGTTGGATTCGATTACGTTTAAATTGAATATATATGTTCGTTCTAGTATGAAACTTGTATGATTTTATGTGACTACATGAAATTGTTTATTTATTGCGAGCATGATTATTTGATTTAAATGCGAGCATGCTAATTGATTTAAATTCGGTTGAATAATTAAGCATGTATGTTGTTTTTAAATTTCGCTGGAAGCGCAAAGGTACGCAATTATTTTTTTTCAATTATTGGGCATGCGTTTATGTGTTTTAAAGTTATTTAAATCGCATAAAATTTTTGTTTTCCACTGCGTACACGTGTCCGATTCCCAACATTGGTATCAGAGCTCATTGCGCAATTAATTGCGTCGTATTTTTATGCATGTTCGATTTATTAAAGTAGCGATTGTTGTATTATGTAATTGGGAGTTTTCGTAAGTTTAAAATATTTTTGAAATATTGTTTAGAATTTTTCCAGCTTTAAAATTGTTTAAAATTGGAAAATCGGATCTGAAATTATTTTTAAAAAGTCGGTTTTTAATTGTTCGGATCGAACCGGTCGGACCGGCCGGTTCGATGGTTGTGCGCGATCCAATTGACCGAATCCACGTGGATTCGGGTCGGTCGGACCGGTTCTCGGTCCGACTGACCCGACCCACTAATTTGGGTCAACTGGACCAGGCAGAACCGGACCGCTTCGGTCCGAACCGGTCAGACCGGTCGGCCGAACCGGTTCACTGAAAAAAAAAAAAAAATTTCATTTCAGATTTCTAAAATTAAACTTAAAACAAATTGATTTTAATTTTCGAAAAATTATTTTCAATTAATTCCAATTAGATAATCGTGTCAACAATCATCTATTTTAGTAAATAAGTGTTAGATTAATTAATTAATTTAAAATTGTTAAATTGATTTTAATTAATAGAACACACGTATAATATTGATTATAGTTCAACTTAATTGATAGTACCTCAACATTATTTGATTAATTTATGCTAGTTGAGGTTCTATAATTATTTTGAAAAACTCGATAATTAATTAATGTAATTAATTATGTAGTTAGGTCGTATGTTCCTCTTAGGACAATATGCGTTTCCATATACCTTTAGAGAACATAGATGTAGGAATCACATAGACCAATCCGAACCTTCTGATGAGATAAAACTTTTAATAAAAATCCCTCATTCTTAATCTAATTAAGAATCATTTCAAGCTATAAAGAAAAACCAATCTGTTGATTTTTTCTTTCCTTCTACCAACGGTTGAATTATGTATAGCCCTTTACTGTAGTGCAGTAAGCCATGTTAGCGGGGAGTGCTATGGTAAAGTTAGCTGTAATTCAACTGACATAGCGATAAAGGTAGCCGTAGAAAAGGGTTATGCTAGATTAACGTGGTCGGCTAGATTAACTAGGGACTGCATTAGTTTGGCATAATCAAGTTCTATGAGCATCTTTGATTGGTAGGTTAGAGTTGACACACGACGATTTTGATATTCGCGAGATTAACTTAGGTCATTATCAAGTGTGAGGAAAATTAATTTAGGGTCATATTGTGGATATGATTGATTGTGATCTACCTTTGGGCAAATATAATCGGGCTAGATTAACTACGGGTTATATTTGTCTATTGGACCTAAAGCCCATTAAGAAAAATCAGTTTTCTCGTTTGTCTACTAGAGGGAAGTGGAACTCGATAAAATTAGTGGGAGAACAATTAAATAACATAAGGCCAAACATTTAATTGTAACAATCACTTAACGCGAATCTCTAATAATCCTCTTCTCTATACCTCTCAGATAATCATGTCTAAGAATCCCATAATGTCAATCCTCGACAATAAACTCAATGGCCCTAATTACCTAGATTGGTTGCGTAGTCTTAAGCTTGTGCTAACCGTTGAGGGGCGTCTCTATGTTCTTAACGAGAGACTTTATGCCACTATACCTGCCACAGCGACTGATGCTGAAAAGGAAACTTATGAAGCATGGAAGAAAGATGACACTCATGCTAGGTGTTATACGATAGCCGCCATGGAGCCCGCACTTGCGAGGAAATATGAGTCTCACATGCATGCTTTCGATATAAAGGCTCATCTCGATAGCATGTATAGTGAGAATATTAGGGCATCGAGGTACGCTGCTACAAAGGAGTTGATCACGGCGAGACTGCGCGAGGGGACTTCGGTCCACGAGCACTGTCTCAAAATGATCACTCTCCTTGAAAAGCTAGTGAATCTCGATGTCACCCTCTCGGCCGAGCTCTCGTTGGATTTGATCATGTTGTCTCTTCCTAGTTCCTGTGAATCGTTCATAGTGAACTTCAACATGAACAAACTAGATCCTCCATTGGATGAGTTAATGAACATGTTGGTCAGTTTCGAGTCCACCATTAAGAAAGAGAAGTCTGTTCTCATTGCTGCTACTTCTTGAAAGAAGAGTTCTTCCCAAAAGAAGAGAAAGGAAAGAGTTCCATTTGCAAACAGCAAGTTCGAAGTGGGTGAAGGTAGTGGGGCCCCAAGGCAAAGGTCAGCAAGCAAGTTGATGATGCTTGCCATCATTGTGGAAAGAAAAGACATTGGCGCTGCAACTGCAATGCTTACATAAAGCAGAAAAGTTCTGAAAAGGGTACGTATTTCATTGACGTAAATTTGTCTATCAATTCTTCTTCTTGGGTATTGGATACGGGCTGTGGCTCACATTTGTGCAATGATTTGCAGCTAATGACAAGAAGTAGAAAGCTTAGAGCGGGTGAGACCTACCTAAGGATGGGGAATGGAGCAAGAGTTGCTGCTGAAGCCATTGACACGATTTACTTAAATGTTTTGGATTCTAGTTTTCCTATTGTTTTGAACGATTGTTTATTTGTTCCGTCTCTCATTAGAAACATTATTTCTATTCATGTATTAGACATTGAAGGTTTTACTTTTGTTTTTGGAAATTCGATTTGCATTATACAAAAGAATGAGAATTTGATTTGCAAGGGACGACTATTAAACAACTTGTATGAACTAAATCCAAATGAAATACCTATTAATTTTATATCAGCAAAACGTAAGGAGATAGATCAAAACCCCGCACAATTTGGCACGCTAGATTAGGTCATGTCTCTTTAAGAAGGATGAACGATTTTGCTAGTGAAGGATTGTTCTCTTTGGAGGACGTGAAATCACTACAAACTTGTGAATCTTGTCTTAAAGGGAAAATGACCAAGTCACCCTACAAAGGGAAAATGAAACGAGCCGAGGGTCTTTTGGATTTGATCCATACAGACGTATGTGGTCCACTAAGTGTTAGTGCGAAGGGTGGATACAACTACTTCGCTACCTTTACCGATGATTATTCTAGGTATGGGTATGTGTACTTGATGAAGTACAAGTCCGAAACATTTGAAAAGTTCAAAGATTTTAGACATGAAGTAGAGAAGCAACTCGGACGAAGTATTAAGAAACTGCGATCCGATCGTGGTGGAGAATACTTGAGCATCGAGTTCATTGACTATCTAAAAGAGAATGGAATACAATCTCAATGGACTCCACCTGGAACTCCTCAACTTAATGGAGTTTCCGAACGTCGGAATAGGACTTTATTAGATATGGTTCGATCTATGATGGGGTTCACAACTTACCGGCATACTTGTGGGGTCATGCACTTGGCACTGCCGCGTATTTGCTGAATAGAGTTAACACCAAAGCAGTTAAATCCACACCTTATGAACTTTGGCATTCCCGGAAACCCAACAACAAACATATTAGGATATGGGGTTGTCCCGCTTATGTGAAGCGATTAGTGGGAGACAAGTTAGATAGTAAATCCGACTTATGCTATTTTGTGGGGTATCCCGAAGACTCAATGGGATACAAATTCTATTATGTCAAGGAAGCAAAGACGTTTGTTTCGAGAAATGCCACCTTTTTGGAAAGGGAGTTTCTATCCGGTAGAAAAGGCAGCATGATAGAACTTGAAGTAGTTCAAGAACCGGAAAGTGAAGTTCAAGCGCAAGAACAAGTAATCGAACCAATACAACAATCCACTAATATACCTCCTGAACCTATGGTACGTAGATCCGAAAGAGTTCGGAAAATGCCGGATAGGTTATTCCTCCTCGAAAATGGTGAAGATCATGTTGATCTTGGACAAGATCCAAGAAAATACAATGAGGCCGTATCGGATGCGGACATGGGACATTGGCTAACTGCCATGAAATCCGAAATGGACTCCATGTACTCCAACAAGGTGTGGACCTTGGTAGATCCACCTAAAGGAATTGTTCCCATAGGCTGCAAGTGGATCTATAAGAATAAAATTGGAGTGGATGGAAAGGTATCGGCCTATAAAGCTAGATTGGTAGCGAAAGGATATACTCAAAGGCAAGGAGTTGACTATGAGAAAACCTTTTCGCCAGTCGCGATGCTGAAGTCCATTAGGATTTTGCTGGCCATAGCTGCGTGGTACGACTACGAGATATGGCAAATGGATGTGAAGACCGCCTTCCTTAATGGAGATATTGAGGAAGAAATTTACATGGCGCAGCCGGAAGGCTTCATATCTTCTGGAAGTGAGCAAAAGGTTTGCAAGCTGCAGCGATCCATTTATGGATTGAAACAAGCATCCCGTAGTTGGAACATTAGGTTCGACTCAACAATCAAAGAGTTTGATTTTGAGAAGAATCCGGAGGAACCTTGTGCATACAAGAAGGTTAGTGAGAGAGCAGTGATATTTTGAGTGCTTTACGTTGATGACATTCTACTCATTGGGAATGACGTATGAACGTTGCAACAAACGAAAGCATGGTTGTCCACATGTTTCTCAATGAAGGATTTGAGAGAAGCATCTTATGTATTAGGAATACGCATCTATAGAGATAGAGCAAGAAAGATGCTTGGATTATCTGAAAGCTTGTACATAACACCGTTATGAAACGGTTTAGCATGGAAGAATCCAAGAAGGGATTCTTGCCAATGTCCCATGGGGTGCGTCTCTCGAAATCTATGTGTCCGCAAACACCTAGTGAAATCGAGGAGATGAAAAGGACGCCTTATGCTTCTTCCATAGGAAGCATAATGTATGGCATGCTATGTACGAGACCCGATATTGCGTATGTTGTGAGTGTCACAAGCCGATATCAGTCTAACCCCGGCCCGGCTCACTGGAAGGCCGTGAAATATATCCTCAAGTACTTACGAAGGACTAAGGATATATTTTTGGTTTATGGGGGTGCCGAGTTAAAATTAGAGGGCTTTACCGACTCTAGTTTTCAAACGGATGTGGATGACTCAAAGTCGAACTCGGGATTTATATTCACCCTTAATGGTGGTGCCTTGTGTTGGGAGAGTTCCAAGCAAAGCATGACGGCTGATTCCACTACCGAAGCGGAATACATTGCAGCGTCCGAAGCTGCAAAAGAAGGGACTTGGATAAGGAAGTTCATCCAAGAGTTGGGTGTCATTCCTAATGCTAGTGATCTAGTACCATTGTACTGTGATAACACCGGAGCCGTGGCGCAAGCTAAGGAGCCGAGATCTCATCAGAAATCGAAGCATATTCTGAGAAAGTATCATGTGATCCGAAAGATCATTGATAGAGGTGAAGTTAAAGTAGAACGAGTCACCTCGAAAGAGAAAGTATCATGCGATCCGAAAGATCAACATGAGGTTGTGGTCTTTCGTATTTATTATGGTAATAAATGAACCTTTATTCGTATTAATGATAAAACAACTTGGCATTCTATATCTTTGTCCCTTTGTCACAAGCATAGGTATATCCTTACAGTTATTACAAGTACTAGTAATTGATTGTTAGGATCGTGAGATATTTACTTAAGTATTATAACTGTTAAACGTGTTCCTAGTCGAAGGGTTACGCGACCAATGAGGATATCGGCCTTTCCCATTAAGAGACTAGCACTTAGTGTATGTGTACTGCATCTCATCAGTAAACGGTATTGTGATATCGGCATGCATAAGTGGGTGCTTGTAAGTTGACGAGTTCACTGAACTCCCTCACCCTAGAAATCTCTAAGTGGTTCCCAATAATCGAGTAGGGATATCTATGGTATAGTTGTACACCATTAGTCCTTATGACCTAGACATCACCGTGACTTCACTAGAGGACCAACTATATCGTGACCTGTCCCTGAGTTCCACCGAGGACCATCCCAAGGGCCAGTGTTCATGCAGTCCGAAATCTAGTGGGAGGTCTGTGCATTGTAGTCGGGGATTCGATCGCTAGAAAATTCTTGGATGTCCTGTGTGTTCTCATAGTTTGTAATCTCTCTAAGTCTCTGGCGAGAGCTATATAAGTGATGATTAGAGCATTCGATTCTCTAAGTCATGCACGTAACGATTACAACACTTAGAACGATTGCACAGTCATTGAACAAATAAAGAGGTCTCGATGAACCAATGCCTCTACTTCAATCGGGACATATGAATCGAAGGGATCGTACTGTACGTTAACTATATCTGAAGGTTCTTGCAGGCACTTCATTTGTATCTAGGGAATCATGACGCGTAGTTTCTAGACGCCAATCTTGATTCGTTGGGTGATTAAGGTGAAATCAGTTTCATCTTAATCGTAACTCTAAGGGACGAGTTTTGACCACAAAGGGTTGTGGGCCCACGGAACCTGAACCATCGAGGGTCACACTGCTCGTGCACATGAGATCTTTGAATAAACGGTCAGAGATAAAATGGTTTATCTTTGCATGATTGGAAGTCAATATGATTGGGTCCAACATTCGTAATTTGGAATTATGAATGAGAATAAGTAAAGGAAAATAATAGGCAAACATATTAGTGGACTTTCTAAATCGGGAAGTTTCCAAATTTAGAAAGTGCACTGAATTTGGGTTTCCACTTTTGGAAAGTTGGAAATCGAGAGTTGGCACTCGCAATGACGATGACATTATAATGATTCCGAAAATGTAATTTTTGCAATTTTCCGATCATTGAATTTAGAGAGACGAGCAAGTAATAGAACTAACGAACTTAAGCTGTTGGGCCCGATCCAACTTAAGCCCGTCAGGGTTTTATGCAAGACACTATAAATACTTGATTTATAGGACTTGCACACACACAACACACGAAACCCTAACCCTAACCGCTCCCTCTCTCTCGGCCATTCTCCTCACCCCCCGCGGCCACCACCTCCGCCGTCGCCGGAATCTTGCCGGAATCGGCCATCTCTTGGCCGATTCACATTGGTAGTTCTCACCTTCTTTCTGTTCTACCGTTTTCCTAACTATTACGTGTCTAGTGCCACATGTTTAGTAGATCAAAGTATACGAGGTGAAATCCGAGAGGAGGAAGATCGAAGATCGAAGAATCGAGGAGCAGCACACGAGCCGACGCCGCATGCAATCCCACGCGCCGCCCGAAGACAGCGCGTGAGCCACACGCGCTGTCGTAGCTCGTCTAGTAGCTGCTGCCGTTTCGCCGTTGCTGCCCCGGATTGCACGGATTGGTTTCCGTGGCAATCTTGCTTTGCATAGTGCGCCTACCTCACGCTTCAAGAGGTAAATTTTCGAATCCATTGTCGTTAGATTCGATTACATTTAAATTGAATATATATTATCGTTCTAGTATGAAACTTCTATGATTTTATGTGACTACATGAAATCGTTTATTTATTAAAAGCATGATTATTTGATTTAAACGCGAGCATGCTAATTGATTTAAATTCGGTTGAATAATTAAGCATGTATGTTGTTTTTAAATTTCACTAGAAGCGCAAAGGTACGCAATTAATTGTTTTCAATTATCGGGCATGTGTTTATGTGGTTTAAAGTTGTTTAAATCGCATTAAATTTTTGTTTTCCGCTGCGTACACGTGTCCGATTCCCAACAACTACAACATTTGGGTCATTGAAATTGAGATCCATTTACATGTTTTGAGGACACAAAATACTTATGTTGTTCATATGTGTCTTGAAGAAACACACCAAATCTTTCATATTGAAACGATGTCTAAAAGAGACTACAAAGTATCTTTGTATCTTAAAGATACAAGCAAATGAATTGGTGACATATATCTTGAACACACAAGAAAAGTAACATATGATATACTTACTTTTGAATATATGTAAGAGAAAATATTCTCTAATTTATGGATCTATATTATGATCATGAAGTGGCAACATAAACACTCAAGTTGCACTCATAATAGCAAAATAAAGAATTTTAATAGCATATCGTACAATAATACGAGTTGTGAGCTAATACAAAACTCGTTCAATTGTTGTTATTCTTTGAGAGTGAAATAACAAAATATTTCAAGGTATATCTTACATAGATATCATGGTGCTTATTACATTATAAACTTATCTCGCATTAGAGGTACAAAGAGGTGAGAAATATGAAAAATGATTTGTCATATATTCATTTTACGATAAAGCATGTTGATAAGCTTTATCAAGCATCAATAGAAAAGCAAAAGAAATTGCGTTGATTTTGGAGTCAAGATATTGACTATTCAATTAAAGCTTTTGAATCACAACAGTTTAGTGATGCAAATTTCATTTCAAATCCATATATATGGAGGTATGTACATGATTTGGTGTAGATGAGATGAAATTTCAAACCAAACGAAAAAAAGGGATATGATTTTCTTGTTAAAATTCCAAACCCTTTACATATTCCACTGTTTCTAAATTTAGAGTTTACTCCTTCAAAATTTTCAAAAATTTCATTTTAGTCCCACGAATTTGAAAATTTTACGATTCAACCCAAATGTTTTTCAGAATATGCAGCTCGTTCCTTTCATCATCTGCAATTATGAATATATTTCAGCATTTTTAGTTTTCACCGAAGTTTTCAAACTTACAACCTTGTCCCTGAATTTTTCAAAATTTACAGTTTGATCCCTAAAATTTTAAAATTTACAGTTTGGTCCCTGAATTTTCAAAATTTTGAAATTTGATCATTTATGTTCAGAATCTGTTAGATTCTCAAATAAAGTTATTTTCAGCCACATAACATGATATCAGGAAGACCTTTGATTCCCTTCAATGATCTGGTAACGCTTGTTAAACCAAGATTGCCCTCTTCTTCACCCTTCACAAACCAAAGTCATTATTGCATGAAAATTTCTCAATATCAAACTTGGCAGTTCTCATGGATTCAGATATATAATTCAACCACAGTGGGTGCCAATTGTTGTAAACTTGCTATGGTCAATCAACAATCACACACAACAACACTCATAGACCAACTCGATACAATCTATGCACACATGCACATAAACCATGTATAATGAAGCAACAATTGCGTGTGTTGCTATGTTTCCTCTTTACACTTGTTTTATCTCTTAGATAGTTTGCTAACTAATTGTGTGTGTTACTATGTGATCTAATTGCCTCACTCAAGAGCGACAACATTACTTTTATAAGGACCTAATTACACAGAACCCCTGTGTAATCTCGAATGGGCAAAAAATTCCTAGTGTTAAAAATATTATCAAGAACCCCCTATGATTTTTTTCACAAAGCACACTTCCCCTTATATCATATTTGGTTGCTGGCTTAGATGAAATGACAAAAGTATCCCTGATTAGAAATATAATAAAATATTCCAGCACAAATAATTAAGAAGGTGAAAAACAAAATTAGAAAAGAAAAAAAAAGGCAAAAAAGATAAAAGAAAAGTGAAGAACAGGTGATGTACTTCTTATCCCGTCAAAAACCCACCGCCACGACCAGTGGCGGACCTAGCTATGGTCTAGGGTGTGCAGTTGCACACCCTTGATTTTAAACAAATAATATCGTTATACATAAGTTGACAAGAAAAGCAGTTGGTTGAGTTGGTAAAGATGTTCCTTCATTTGTTATTTGGTCCCTCTAAAAAGTTGATTTTTTTTCAAATCTTAACATTTTTCAGCCTTTTTCTTTTTAAATATTTACACAATTCAACTAAAAATTTTAAATTGTAAATTTTTGGTCCACTATTTTTATAAAGTGATATTTAATTTTTTATTCTACAATTTAGCACCCCATTGGCAAAAATCCTGGATCCGCCACTGGCCACGACCACCCCTCTCCCACCCCCAAAGCTTGAGTAACCATTCGTCAAAGTCCACAAATGGTTCTTCTGTCGCCGCTGTCGGAGAGCCACCGGTTACCATAAGCTGGAATCTTCCCCGGCAAAATCTCAAAGCGGAAAGAAACACTGAAACAGCGGGATCTCCTCTCTGCACGATGCATCCGGCATTTCTCAGCGGTCATTTTCCGGCGGAGGAGGGGAATTTGGGCACCATCGTCGTGAATCCTCCTCCATCGGAGCGGGGCGCTTCTGAACGCTTCATTTTTCTAACTACATATCTGTTTAATTCTAGCTTTAATTACCATTTGAAAGTTAATTGTTGGATCTAGTTTGTTATATAATTATTTGATAATGATTAAGAAAAGGTTTGTATACACTTTTGATACGATCTGAAGAAAACGGGGATAAGGTTTTGGGTTGATTTGGAGAGAGCGCCTATTTGAAAATGTGATGGATTGAATTGAAAAATATAAAAAAAAAAAAATTTTGGGCTCATGAAATTTTGGGGTAATTCTGTAATTTTCGGAAATATTATTTAAAGGGTATTTGAGTATTTCATGTCAAAAAACACATGCATAGTCCCACAAACCGCGAGTGTACGACACGTCAAACTCGCAAGATCGTTTTTGCCTTTAACTAATTTTCACAAGGGGTTTTGTGCTAATCTTTTTAACACACGGGGTTTCGGTAATTTAACATTACACGGGGTGGTTTTTATAAGTGCAAAAGAAATCCTTCTAGGACCATCAGCTGAACAACAAGATTCCAGCAGCTCCAATTGTGATGTGCCACCTCATATCTAAGTTAGTTATTAGCTGAAGTCAGTGATCCAATGGCTTTTGAGATCCTACACCGGGTGAAATACACCGGGTAGATCTTTACCATTAATATACACACAAACACACATACACCCACATTGGTGTGTGTAGATCAACGGTGAAAAATCACCCGGTGTAACCTTCACCGGGTGTAGGATAGATAAAACCGTGATCCAATCCTTCAGATGCACGGCTACAGTCTTGATCAGCTTCACACTTCCATGACACGTGGACTTGTTAGCTAAGCTCATGTTTGACCAATTAATTTAAGATCAATATTATCAATTCACAACGTAGTTTCATGACTAACTTTATAAATTATTGAGTATCATATTGGCACAAATTTGTTTTAAAAAAAAAACTTCAACATAATTTGTCAAGAAATAAAATGAAATGTGAATTAAAAACATCCTTCAGTTAATTATACTTAAAAAGTTTTTCATTAAGAGTAATCGTTAAATTATTTTTAAAAGGAATTGGTTTCATTCCTAAAACAATTCATCATATGCTTACTTGTTTTAACTTTTAAGTCAGCATGTTTAACTTCAAGTCTTGTGGCGCTACAAATATTTAGTACGCAAATAGCTTATTATTATGGGCGAATTGCGTATAATTCCAAGGAGGGGACTTAAAAGTAGGATGACAATGGGTCGGTTCTGGGCCAGGTTTGCATAAACCCGAGACCCGACCCGTGAAAAATATATAAAATTCAGATCTACCCCAACACGGTTCAACTAGACCCAGACTCGCCCCAACCCAAATCCGAATTAAACGGTTCTGATCCGCTAGACCCACTAGACCCGTTAACATAAAAAAAAAAGTTTATCATTGTTTAACTTTCATAATCTTTTGCTTCTATATTTTAACAAAATAATTTAAAAATTAACATAAAATATTCTAAAATTCGTCTATAAGTGATATAAAGTGAATAATAAAATTATATAATTAATTATATTTAACTTGGACGATAAATAAAGTTTAAAAGGCAAGACGGCTAGCGATGGTCGACAAGTGATAGATTTTACCTACGAGAAAAGAGATTCAAAAAAATAAATGGTGAAAAATGGGTAAATAAAAATAGACACAATGAAAATTGAAAGTTTGATAAATGAAATCATAAGTTAATTTTCATATATAGATTAATTATTAAATATAATATATTTATATGGGTCGATTCCAATAAGACACGTAACCCGACCCAGAAACATCCGGTTCTAGAAACGTAAACCCATTACCTGACCAAAAACCATTTATCTTACCCAGACCCGCCCAAACGGGTCGATTTCGGGTCTTAGACCCGGCAAACCCGTACCCATTGCCATCCCTACTTAAAAGTTAAATGCACATATATACCGACTAAAAACAGTTTCACAAATAAACTCTCCATGTCTTTTTCTAAAATACCCCTCATGATATAATCTACATCACTTCATCCATTAAACTCTAAATTCACAAATATTGCACATTAACCCCAAATTTAACAAATATATCATATTCACCCCCATTTTCGCAATTTGTTTAAACAATATTTTTTTGTTCAAAAAGTATTTTTTTATGAACTTTTATTTTCCGCCCAGTCGTCGGCGCTAACTTTTTTTGTTCAAAATATTTTATTTCCCGGATATTATTTTCCGGCCGGTCTGTGCTTTGTTTTTTTTCTTCTGTTAATAACCAATACAGTAATTTTACTGTCTCAGGTAGTAATTAATTTTATGGTCTGAGACACTAATATTGCAAGCTAAGACAATATTATTAATATTAACACAATAATATTATTGAAAAGAGTTAAAACACAAATGTTTAAAAAAAATTCAACGCTGGAGCTGGAGAAAAAAATCAGATAAAAAAAATTCATAAAGAAATTCAACGTGGGAGACAGGCGAGATTAACCTGTCGAAAAAAATTAAAGAAAAATATATTTTCAAAAATAAAAAATAAAAAGAAAAGTCAACAATGGGTCAATGGCGACTGACCTGTCGAAAAAAAATGAAAAGAAAAAAAATCAACGCTAGAGAATGGAAATAACGGTGGCTAATCGACAATCACCAGTGGTGGCGGTAAAAACAGATTAAAATTCAACCTTTTTAAATAAAAATAATAATACTTAAAAAAACAAATAGCTTTAAATTACTTGGATATATGCATATTTGCAAAGTTTAGAGAACCATAATAGGATGAATTGAAAAAAAAACACATGACATAATTAGGGCACATAATTAAAGATGGACATCTTACTTTTATGTCTTACAAATATATCCTTCCCATTCAAGTTTATTTACTAATAAGGCAAACTTATTCATATATATCAAAATTACCCACAATTCCTTGAATCCCAAATTTGACTTCAATTTCATGTTGTAAACCCTAAGTTAGTCCCATTTTCACCAATTAACAAACTTTGATCTTTTTTTTTTTGGTTCAAATAAGTATTGAAAGGATTTATTTATGCGAGTCGGAATGTAATTTTCAATTTTCGTCGATTCGATTGAAAATTTTCCAATTAGAGCCCATTTTTTCCACTTCAATTTTCGAAATTCTGATTTTAGATATTTCTTGAAAGAATTCAATGCCACTTAATTCGTACGTGTAAATAAATATATAAAATATAAAACTAGAGATTCGCACAAAATAAATAAACTAAGAAATGTTGTGCAAGGAAATTAAACAATAGAAGGTTTAAATCGTTATACAACATATAACTTGATATACTTGTGGATGTGCCTTTAAAGGTGAATTTTTTTATTAAAACAATTTCAAAGAATGCACAGAGAAGCCAAGATCTTCTCTTTTATGAGGAAACCATTAGGTTGATTTTTTCGTACAATAATTCCTAGAATCGATGACAATATTGGTTAACAGAACTGTAGGAGTACATACCAGTATTCAAGGATATTAATTACAAAGAAACATACTTATGTAGTGAGAAAAATAAGGTGGTGCTGAAAGTGTTCCAACACCTAAAACTCTATGCTCTCAACTTTCTACAAAAATCGGTGATAAATGAACATGGAACTTCTCCTATTTATAGAATCCGAGACCTCCTTGTCCTACACGAAATAAACACACTAAAAGAGATAATGACTTAGTGGGTTAGTGAACGTCTCGTTTATGTCTTATGTAAAGGAGCTTGCGCACTTCGACACCTTAAGCGAGGTAAAGCTCAAGTTAACCTAAAAGCCCATTAATAACCGGCATGCCCAAATCAAGAAAGAGCTCATGTGGAAACCCTAAAAAGGATTTGGACCCCAAAGCAAGATATCTCTATATAAAGGAACGTTGATTTAAGAGCCCGTTTGGCTAAGCTTATAAGCTCCTACATCTGATAAGATGTTTTAGGAGCTGATAAGCTGTTAGATCTTATTTTAAAAATTATTTTTTAAGGTGTTTGGATATGTAGATTATAAGTTAATATTAGTTCTTATAAGTTGTTTAGGTGTTTGGAAATAAAATGTCTATTTATCGCTATAATGACAAAAAAGTACATGATACCATTATAACGATTAAAGTTATTTGACTCAAATACTTTTGTTCCTAAAATATTATTATTATATTTATAAATTAACTTTACAAATAAAAATAATAATCTAAAAGTAATATATTAATATAAAATAAAGTTTATAAAAGAAATGTAATTTTTTTGATAGATAAAAGAAATATAATTTATTATTGAGATAATAAGAATGTTCGCGTGTTTTATATACATATAAAATGTAAATTTATTAGGAGAGTTGGTACCTAGCCCTTACCAATAGGGTAACGGTCTAGGGTTCGAGTCCCCCCACCCCTATTTCCCCTTGTAATGGACTTGAATTTACTCAAAAAAAAAAATGTAAATATAGAACAATTTTTTTTACAATTATTAATTTATTATGATAATTATATTTTAATAAATAATCAATCTTGATTTTAAGAATACGTTGTTTTGATAAAATATAAATGTTATTAGTATTCGTGTAATATAATAAAGTATTTGAGGGTAATTTTGTATTTTTAGTGTTTTAGTAAAGAGATTAAATTCTGTGCGGATCAGCCGATATTTAATATAAATCAGATTCCACTAATTTTTTGACATGTTGCACTCTTAAGTCTTAACTCTTAATCAATCACGCGGATTATAATTAGGGTTAGTGGGGTTATGGATTCTGCTGGGGTTTTCTTTTCTTTTTTTCTTTTTTTTTTCAATTATTAGAATCTTAATTATATTTTTATTTAAACTATCCACGTGTCAATCATCCTATGGCATCCGATTTCCTATTAAAACAGACCATCCGGTCTAAATGTGCACCCTTTAGTAAATAATCAAATAAGATCTTAAATAAAAGGGTGGGCTAGATGTACTTTTCTAAAAACATCTTATAAGCTCACTAACCGCTTATTTTTTAAAAAATTAAGATCTTTTATGATTTTTTTACCAAACATTTTTAAACAACTTATACGCTCTTAAACATCTTATAAGATGTTTTTAGAATCTTATAAGTTTTGGATGTTCAATAGATTATAAAAGATAACTGTCAAGAAAAAAAGATTTTCTTCCTCCTCTAACTTGATCTTTGGAGCTTTTACACCAGGAAACTCCTCCCCGCGCGTTGCAGGTACATCGGCGAATCAGGATCCCGGTGGACGCCCGAAGAAGCAGGTCTGACTTCACCCTCGTCATCATCTTCTCATAGGAACAAGAACAAATCATTGGCGCTGTCTGTGGGAAACAGAAAAAGATAACTGCTGGGAAAAAATGCTTAAGAAATATCTTTTTTGCACAACAAAAGCCAACATATATGAGTTGAGACGTATAGATGGAAGTGTACACTCGATTGCACGGAACCTGCAAAAGGAGATGGATGTTGTAGCAGCCGAGAAAGGAACAACCCCTCCAGAAACTCTACAGATCCCACCTAATCGACCGATGGAAACTGGGTACGCCACGAGGAAAAAAATTACCCCACCCCCACCCCCCCCCCCCCCCCCCCCCCCCCGACTCAGGGCCGAGGTTTTTTGAGTTCCCCTGGCCAAAATACGACCGAATATGCCTTCAAAATATCTCAACATTTGCAATTTTGTGTCTATGAAGCATCTAACTCTGACTCGAGCTTATTTGTTAAGAAACAAGAAAATTTGCATCCGATTGTTCTTTGGTATGTCGATGACATGATAATAACCGAAAATAATGAGGACGATGTCTCAAGACTACAGGATGATTGCTGTTAGATTCGACATAAAAAAAAAAAAAAAAAAAAAAAAAAAAAAAAAAAAAAGGAAAAGGAGAATTACATCATTTTCTTGGCTTAGAATTGATAAATATGAAGAATGGAATTTTTGTCACTCAAGAAGGCTACGCCAGGAAGCTTGTCGATAGATTCGGGTTAATCAGAGTAAGAAATGCTCTACTTTGCTTGAAGTGAACAAGAAGCTGGGGCGAGAAGAAGGATGCTTGCTTCCGAATCCACAACCTTATCGTGCTCTTGTTGGTAGTCTCTTATACTTGACTATAACTCGACCGGATATTGCCTTCTCAGTTGGCTTAATTGGTATGCAATTGCGCGCCGAAAAAACCTCACCCGGAGTCTGCAAAAAGGAACTTACGTTAGGTATTTCAAGAGTCTTCTAGAAGTACTAGTTTTAAGTTGTCTTTTGTTCTTAATTATATTTGTGTGCATGTTCTCAAGCTTTTGTACCATCGAGAAAGAGAAAAGATTTCCAGCAAAATATTTCTTCAATTTTCATCTTTTTTACTTTACTCATTTTTGGAGGTTTAATTCTACCATTTAGTTGTAATCTATATATATACATAAATTCTGCTGTTCGAAATTTTCACAATGCCAGCCGACTGCGTGTAACATGTTACATAGAGGGTTTTTGCTAGTTTAATTATCACAGAGACGGGTCTTACTAATTGACTTTTTTTTTAGAAGACTTACTAATTGACTTGAGAAATGGTATAAGTCTTTTTTTTAGAATATAAATAATTACTAATTAATTGAGTTTGTTAAAGCCAATTCTGAAAATGAAATAAAATAATCCAAGATAGCGATTTTGAATATTATATACCAGCTGGCGATAGAGAACGTGCAGGGTGGAGTACTGGACTAGTCTCTTTGGCGTACTCTATATAAACCCACACACACACAAACACACAAACACACACACACACTATATATATATATATATATATATAATTTGAAGAAGATGGCAGATGATGAAGATACTAAGTCATGTTGCGGCGAAGTTTTCGGATGTTTATGTTCAATGTGTGAGTGCTTTTGGAACACGTTGATGTGCTTTGGTACGTGCTTTGGTGGTGGCTAAGCTACTATATATCAATTCAATCCGCCACTCTCGCCGGCCACCACCACCACCACCAATCTGGCCGGCCGGAAATAAGTACCATCGATGTATGTACTGCGTTCTTCGATGAGGGAGTGGATTATGTTTTAACTTTTATTCATATATGCTGTGAGACGTACGTACGTGTGATTTTATTGTGTTGTTTTCTGTTGACATTCATCAATATCTGGTTTGATGATTTGTAAACCCATTGATTATAATTGGTGATTTGATGAATCCAATTAATGTAACATATCTGCTTGTATCTTGTATCATGTTGTTTGTGTCTCGAGATATTATATCCATGGTTATTAAAATCTTACAATTTGCTATTCAAAACATAAATTTAAAACGTCACGATTTACGGTTCGATTCTTACGATCTAAGAGATTTTAATTTATTATAATTATATATAATAAGTTTCAATTAAAAAGACATTAGACTTTAACTTGCACCAAAGGCGAAATCCCTCGTTCCCAGGGTCCCATCCATTGATAGAGAAATATAAATCATGGTAATTCAACGGCCCGTTAAGGTAGCGGACCCAGACCTGGTGCCCACAAGGAACCAACCCTCATTGGAGTTGAAATTCCCATATTGCGGCTGTCTGGATTCGACCTAGGACCTTGCACCAACTTACCACCTCCGGAATCAGTTGAGCTACACCCATGCGGGCACGTTAGACTTGAACTATAATTAGTTAATGTGATTATAATTATGTTATTGTCGACCACTTTATGCCCTGAAGAAATACTATTAAATTATAAAAAGAAAATCACAATATTGTATTACTTTTGGTTTTATTCATCATCTGTTGTTGCACTATAAAGTAAGAAAATTAATTAGAATGAGTTCAATTCTATTTTTTCTAAATAAATATTATTTTATTTTAATTAGTTCTCAAGAGACATTTCATATTTTTACATGAATTCCTCACACATCACCGATTTTAATAGCATACGTGAGCTTGTATTAGGTTAGTTGTTTATTTATATTTAATTCATCAATTCTTTATATTTAGGGTCCGAGAAGGCTGTACTTCTCGGACCGTAAAATATTCAATCTGGTGCGTACAAATAGGTCAAATTTAATCTCAACCATCATTTTTTTGTACAATCTAGTACGACACTAGGGATTTGTACGAACCCACGAAACCACATCGTACACACACCGTACCCACATCGTACTTTACATAAATTACTGAATTAGCCTTAGATACTTAAATAATGAATTAAAATCTCCATTAAAAATATTTATGATAATCACGATAAATAAACAAAATTTACAGGTTAATCAAAAACTCCCAAATATTTTTCCTCAAATCAAAATCTGTGATGAGATACTTCGTCGTTCGTCGGCCCTCTCAATCTTTCCCGATGGCCGGACAACCAAGAAAGGACCTATAAAACCGACCTTGCCTCCAACTTCCACGTCCGACAGAATATAAAGAAGATTTAATCTTTGACGTGCTACAGAGTATTAATTTGGTTAATTTGTGTAATATAAAATAGGAGGTCATGATATTTTGACAGAGATTGCCCCTCCTACCCTCAATTAGATCTAACCTCGTTTTTTTTCCTTTCTCTGAAGAACATGTTACTTTTAATTAATTTCTGTTTTGTTCTTCAATGGAGAATTTATTTGATATTTTTAATGTTCATCCAGAGAACTTTAAGGTAGCAGTGGTACATTAGTTGTAAATCCATGTAAACTAAAAGTATAACTTAGGGATATTAAATCCCAAGAGTAGCAAAGAAACACAAAACCTTTATAGTTTTCTATGGATTTGGAGTACTCTGTTTCTGCATTCGAAGTTGTTGTTTTTCTGCAAATGGTAGAGAAATTAGAGAAGCATGGGCGAAGAAGATGATCCTTGGTCGCAATCGCATGTGACTGGATATCAACCTTCTTGACAAAGTACAAGAGTGTGGCTGAGGAACAGTTTGTAATTAATTATTTTTAGGCAAAGTTTTCAGACATTTTCTTAAATAATCTTGTACTAATTACCATTTAACAGGGCTGCTAAATTGAATGTAAGCTGCATAGAAAATGGAGCGAAAATGAGAATGGGACCAAGAAGCCGGTGATTTTTTGGGACGAAAATCCTTTGTTGGATTGTCTGAATTCTTAGAAGATGAAAGCATAGACATCCCATGGCAGAAAGGAGATGTATTGTTGATCGATAATTTTAGCTTTACTGTGCAAGTAAAAAGATAATTTTGTATTATAATACACTTTTTCAAATATCAACACATGCAGATTCGTACATCTCAAATTTAAATACGATTATCTGGAAAAATACTAAAATTGACTGAATTACATAGTAAAATCAACTCATGGATGAAAAATGTGCTACAAAACCATGATTGAATCTATATGTCATTGCTTTATGTTGTGAGATGAAAAGAAATTCCATTTGTGGTGGCAGTGGCCTTAATTGTTATTAATTAAATAATTAGGTATCGTATTTGATATTTGGTTAGTGTAATAACCCGCAAGACAATGAACTATTATCTGGTTTATTTCGGAATTGTGAATCAAAAGTATACAATTGAGTTCTCATAAGATCGCATACTCGTATGTCAGCTAATCTTGGCTGAAATATTAGCTCGTATGTGAAGAAATGAGCATCATCGACATGAAATGAATATGGAAACAAAGAACTGAATGTAATATCATAAACAACCAGTAAGTATCGCTATCGAGAAGAACCAGATCCATAAAACTAATTTACAATTTGATAGCCTCAACTTCAAGAGAAAAACATCAATGTTCATGAGACAAAAACTTCTAACAGGATAACTAATGTATCATCTATATAACAGAATATTCGACGATGATATGGATTTAAAGAGTCAGCTCTGTGGATCCTCAATTATCTTGGACAATAATTGCTAGAAAGCTGCGAGATCAGTACCGTGTAAAACACCACGATTTGACCTGTAAAGGAAGAATAATGAAATATCAAACAGGACGAACTATATGACATTGTAGCTTCTTAACAAGAAAATATATGAAAGCTTCTTACATCTAAAAACCTTACAAAATCTTTCAAGGGATAGAGCAATTGCCTGCAACGTATGATAATTCTTTTGAATTAAAATTAAATGCAAACATATGATTTTTTTTTTACAGGAAAAACTGCACAAAACGATCCCATATCAGAATAGCAATATCAAAGAAACATACACAACGAAGTGACTATCAAAACAAACCGAAAATATGTTCATGAATTATTTTGCCAGAAATTCCTTTTAGGGAGATAATGATTGGTGAAGAAGAAGAAGAATGGTGGAAAAGGACGATGACGAAGAAAAAATAATATTAGGGCTTCCGTTCTTGTTATGGAATGGAGGATTATAATTTATTTTAATATGATTTAAATTTTTAATTTGTTGTTAACTTTTAAATTATTAATCTTAGAATATAAATTTTAAGTTTTTATTAAACATGGGTTTTTACGTAATTTTGCGCTTAACCTAGGGTTCGTACACTTTTTTGTTGGGTACGTACTTATCCTACGTGGCATTTTTCTATTGGATAATTACGGTCCGAGAAGTACGGCCCTCTCGGACCCTAGACAACCCCTACAAAGTTTGACTTCATAAATTTTAGAAGACATATAGATTTATGTTATAACACTATATAATATTTTAAAATATTTATATATAATTACTATCAATATTATTTTTGAAAGAACTGCAAATCTTACGATGTATAATTCAATACGATTATAAATTTGGATTTTTTAAATATCGGTTTTCGATTCGATTTACGATTTAACAACCATGATTATATCTTGTTTGATCTTGAGACTAGCTACAATCTCTTACATTTTCCATGAAGCTTGAAAAAGTGGAAATAACTGGAGTTTATGATAAATGTATTTTTGGATTTTTTTTTTATTTAAAATCTCCTAAAACAGTTCGGAAAGTAGTATTTTAATTTTAAACTAGAATTAAAAAAAAAATAAGTTCACAATTGTCAAAAACAAATGGATTACTATTTAATACCAGCATCCGAATTAAAAATTTAAGAAAAAAATATTTGACAAGTAGTTTTGGGGTTTTAATTAGTTGACTAATATAATTTGACCAAATAATGGCATGTTTAGTTTATCCTTTGTGTTTAAATTTTCAAATTACTCAAGTGGCATTATATGGATTTTCTCCTATTAAGGTTGCTTTTGGTAGAATTAAATACTAATGTTGTTTAATAAATATTTGAACCTCCTATTAAGGTAGCTTTTGATAGAATTAAGTACTAATGTTGTTTAATAAATATTTGAACGACTAAAAGCAGTGCCTGGATGTTGAATAATTCATATCTAAATGATTATGAGCGATGTGTGGACGTTGAATGCTAAACAATTAAGTTTTTTTGAAAATTAAAAATCAGAGCGCTTGAATGATATTTTGTTTCGTATTATATATAATTCCATGAATTGTTGAAAAAAGAGATTGTAATTGTTAGTTGAATTGTGAGTAAAATATATGAATAAATCCATATTTTTAGTGTGACACTCTGAATTAGTGAATAGAGTTTCGAATTGGGGAAAATTATTTTATGTTTCGTAGGCCAAAGAGAGATCGATTGTGTGTTTGTGAATGTGTTTTGGACATTTAAGTCATTGAACCCTAAAGCTAACGATGTTAAGTCAAGCATATGTATACATAAAATTCAATACACATTACTACACAAGAATCAAGCATGTCAAGCATAGGTATCCATGAAATTCAATACACATGAGTAAACACGAATGAAGCATACGTTTAATACACATGAAATTGTAATTCACATAATTTCAGTCAAGTCAATAATAAAAAACACATAACAATAATTGATGAGGTCTCAACGTATTGATATGTATGCTTGTGTGTTTGCGTGTATTGGCGAGTATTTGTGTGGAGTGTGTGTTCTTGGTGTGTTGTGTGTGTTTGTTTTCGCTTTCATATGGTTGAGAGAGCTACCTCAGCTGTTGCCCTAGCCTCCCTTTTTTATCCTTTCCTCTTATTGAACTGTGTCTAGCAGAGAGAAAGAGAGCCTTTGTTGGGCTTTTGTCAAGACGGGCCTGGGTAAAATAGCCCGGATCAATAATAATCAATAATTTTTAGAACATTGAAATAGCATATAGATTCTATGAACAATTTTATCATCAATCCTTATCGGGTAAAATCAATTTTAATTTGTCTGCCCGAACTATACCCAACATGTAAAATATCCCCCTAAACTTTAAAATGAACCGAAACAATCCCTCCCATTTCTCAGCCAACGTTAAAAAAAGCAACATCGTTAGTTCTAGAGTCAAAAAGTAATTGTACAATAAAATTTAAAACCATTAAATTTCTAACCATTGACTGTTAAAAATAGGGGGTCTTTTGTAGTTTTTGATACTATAGGGAGTGAATGAGACCTTGCACCATAGTACAGAGGTGCAAAGTATATTTTACCCTTTTGTTTTTTTATGTTTGGTTAAATACGCATTCTTCCTTCAACTATGGGATGTGTAACACTTACCCCTTCAATTATCACATATAACACTTGCTCTGTTTTACTAATTTAAATCCTCAGTACAATTATTAATAATATCAAAAAGACATTTATACCCTTAAATGAAATGACTAACTACATTTAATCATAGTATGTACAGTGCATAATTAATATATTTTTATATTTAATTAGAACTATATAAATTCATTCTTAATATTTTATTTTGTTTTATTTAAATTAAAATTATTATTTCTAACTTTAATAAAAAAATAAAAAGATATGTTTAACTATTTTTCTTTATAACATCGGATCTATTTAAAAAAAAATATCAAACACTCATTGAGAATTAATGCCTAACATTGACTAACATGGTCGATGTTTAGGGATTAAATCCTATCCCTCAAACATTTTTTTTTTTAATTTGTTATATAACTTTTGTAAAACAAATTTATGAATTATAGTGCACCTTAAATTTATCTATATATTTATAAGTATAATGTATCATAAATATTTTTATTTATTTATAATTATTAATTATTCTGATTTTCTTAAGATAAGAAATTATCAGACACGGTAAAAATAAAATAAAAATACTTCATTTCTTTATTAGATATAATAATAAAATGTTAAAAAATATTGAAAATAATTAAAATAATTAAAATAACTAATAATAACATACAAAAAGGTTATTTATGATGTATTGTTCTTACGTGTAGAAAATAAAAAATATTTATGATGTAGTGTATTCCTTTTTAATTTTTTTATTAAGGTTATTAATGTTTTTTTTTCCCTATTAATGTCAATTATTATAAAATTTTAAATGATTAGGGGATTACATTTGATACTTAGAGGAGTAAGTGTTACGCACCCCATATTTCAAGGGGGCAAAGTGTATTTAATCCTTTATGTTCTATTATACTAATTATACTTCATTAGTTTAAAACAATATTTTTATAAAATCGGAACGGGCATCGAACCGAACAACCTGGGTCATGGTTGGACCGATTCAGCTGTTTCGACTCGGTTTTTCTTTGGTATATATATTTTAAATTTTAATTATTTATATATAATTTTAAGTTGATTATTTAATAAAAATACATTTATTTATGAAAGATAATTTATCATTGCTTAATACCAAACTTAAAACTATAATTCAATTTACTACATGCATGTCCACCATAAAATTGAAAATAAAAATATAATTTACAAAAAATAATCAAATAAATGAATTTAATTGGGAAACCAAGAATGAATTGATAAAGTAAAGTTTTTCTCTCCTACAAGGGGCGACTAAAATTAATATCAAATTTTCCTCACTTCAATACCACTAAGTTTAAACCATATTTCATAGAAGTTTTTTACATTTTTTCTTAGTTTAATACCACAAATAAAAAAAATTATTAGCAATGTACGAAAATACCCTTCATCAAACAAATTACAATTTATACAAACATTTTTTTTTTCTCATTTCAATACAAAGATAAAAAAAGAAGAAAAAAAATTCTCTCTTCTTCTCCCCCAAACCCAAACCCCTTAATCCCTCTCTTCTTATTCATATTTTCTTATAAATCATCCAAAAAATCTCCAAATTCAAAAAAAATCAAAATCTCACAAAACTTATAAAATGGGGTCATAAGACAATAAAATGGTACTATATATGGAATTAAGGTATGTATCCAGGTCTTTTTTTAGCTTCGAAGTCGATTTTTTTATTTTTTTTAAAACCCGTCGACAATTATCGAAACATACATGTCAAAATTTCTCAAAATTTCGACACATACATGTCAAAATTTTGAGAAATTTCGACATGTATGTGTCGAAAAATCACTGATGCAAAAAAAAGTCTTTTTTTTTTTTTGTAAACCAACATTGTTTTTTCGACGCATACCAGTCGAAATTTGGAAAAATTTCGACAGGTATATGTCGAAATTAGGTTTTTTTTAATATATATTTCGACACGTTGGTGTTGAAAATTCACAAAAAAGTTGACATGTATGTGTGAAAATTGTGGGCGGGTTTCAAAAAAAAAAAGAAAAACTTCAAAAACGACTTCGAAGCTCAAACAAGACATAAATACATACCTTAATGTGTTGTCCTTGGTCGTAAACTATCATTTTGTTGTCATTTGACTCCATTTTGCAAGTTGTGTGGGGTTTTAATTTCTTTAGTTTTGAGATTTTTTAGGGAATTTGTTGTGAGGAAAGAGGAGGAGGTTGAGGGATTTGTGAACAAGGAGATATGTTTGAGGGGTTTTGTGTGTTTGGTATTGAATAAAGGAAAATGAGATTTTTAATGTTTTTATGATATTTATTTTCATTAAGGGTTTTTATGTCATTACCTATTTATTATCTAATTTTTATTTTTTTGGTATCGAAGAGAGAAAATTTTGGTATTAGTTTAGTCACCCCCTCCTATAATTCTATAAGTATCCCTTCTCGGGAGAATCAAAATTACACTTTTGGTCCCTCATGTTTGGCCCGATTCCAATTTTGGTCTCCGTTGTTCCAAAGTGAACAAAGTTCACCTCCACGGTTCAAATTTAAACACTTTCGGTCGCCGCCGTCACATGCCCGTTAGCATGTAACGGAAAATACTATTTTGGGGCCAAAATTAAGATTTACAACTTTTTTGGGGCTGAAAAATAATTAACAATTTAAATATACTATTTATAATTAATTTTTTAATAATAAAAAAAAAGAGATTGAGTAAATAAATTATTTTTAATAATTAGAAATTCTCTGACACTGTAGAGATAATCTCCAACCTTAAAATTCCTTAAAAATCTAATCACAAAAAAAAATTACCAAATTGAAAAAAAAAATTAATTAAAATATTGTGGCTTTAAGATATTGGTCATTGGTGACAAAACTTATTATAACTAAATGATAAAGTCTAACTAAATATTTGTTTCACATCCTTTATAAATTTTACACCCAAAATGCCCCGCACACACAAAAAATGAAATCCGCACCAAGTAATATTTAAACTGCATTTATCATTTTTTTTTATTTTGCATTAAACATTTTCAATTTTGCATCTATCATTTTTGTTATTATTTTTTTTCATTGAACGTTTTTTTCTTCTTTTTTTCTATATAACATTGAAAAGTGTGATTTTTTTTTTTATGTTTTTTGGGTCGTAGTCATCTATGTAAACCCATAGGAAACCGTAGTAGTCCGTAGGAAACTATAGTAATCCGTAGTCACATATTGTTACATCCATAACTCCTCCTTTGAACCCTAGTCACCAGACACCATAGACACCCATCGACACTCACAGACATCTGTAGACATGAAATCGAAAAATCTTAGATCCGCCTCATCAAACCCTAGATCTCCTCCACCAAACCCCAGATCCGCAACGCCAGCGTCACCCACGCCGCTAAAGATGCCACAAACCCCACCCACAATGCCATCGCCATCCCCACCCCATCATCGTTACGCCAGCACCTTCCTTCAACCCCGAGCGCCGCCGTTGAGCGAGCGTCATCCTCATGCCAAAGGTGGGGTCATCTGAAGGGCCTCCCCCCAGAGCAAAAGTGGCGGTGGCCTTCCCCCCCCCCCCCCCCATGCCACCGCCTCCAGCGCCATAGTCGATTCCATCGTCATAGCCACCACCTCCCCTCAAACCATGGAGTGGAGTGGTGGCGAGAAAGAGAGCATGGGATTGAGAAAATAAATCAAGCGAGAGAGATAGAGAGAGCCAGATAGAGATAGAGATAGAGATAGAGATAGAGAAGAATAAAGAGGAAAAGTAGACTTGATCAGAGAGAAACGTAAATATGTGGATATTTATACCCAATGGTTGTCTATTTTCTTGCATGCAGGCTGAAAAGTCACCTTGACAGTTTTATCTCCCCTTTCCAAATGGCTTTCGTTTTCGGAAGAAATATCCATGATAACACCATTATCTCCCATGAGATTCTTTATTATTTGCAACAACAAAAAAAAAAGGCTCCAAATGTTTCATGGCTATTAAGATTGATTTTGCCAAAGCCTTTGACAGGGTTGAGTGGAGTCTTGTTCTGAAAATTCTTAAACTTCTTGATTTTTCTAACAAATTTGTTGATTTGATTCAGGAATGCATTTCCTTTCTTTCTTGATTAATGGTTCTCTATTTGGAAATCTCAAGCCCTCTAGGGGAATCAGACAGGGTGTTCCTATTTTTCATTTTCTTTGTTTTATCTACACTAAGTTGTTATCTAGAATATTAGCAAAAGAGGAACAGTTGAACCATTTTAAAATGATTAAAATTTTCAGAACCAGTCATTCAATTTCTCATTTATTATATGCTGATGATCTTGTAATTTTTTTATAGGGCCAATATTGAAGATGCTCACTGTATCAACAATGCCTTGGAGAAATTCTCCACCTGGTCAGTCAATGTGCTAGTAAGGATAAATCTCTGGTTCGTTTTAGTACTAACACTCCTCCCCAATAAAGTTGGACATTTTGAGTACTCTTGGTTTCTAGGAATGTAACCATAAAGCCAAACACTTGTGGCTCCCTTTATGTCACCCAAAGTCAAAAAAGACTCCTTTCTTGATATGTTTGATGGCAGAACCATCCTTCTTACACTATGTCAATCTCCTTAATCCCTAAAGATTATACAATAAATTGGATGCCAAGCTTAGAAAATTCTGGTGGGGAGAAAACAGTAATAGAAACTTTTTAATGTTAAAAAGTTGGGACACAATTTGTTCTCCTAAATCAAAAGGTGGGCTTGGCTTTAGAAGAATGTATGACCTCAACGAAGCTCTCTTCTCAAAGATCACATGGAACTTGGCTACAAACAATGACAAGATCTGGGTCTCTCTTCTCAAATCCAAATACCTTAGAGGGAAGTTTTTTTCTGCATGACGATCATTCTTTTTATTCTTGCTCTTGGCTCTGGACTGATATTAAAAACTCTCAAGATTTGATTCTCAAAGGTGCTTGTTATCATATAAACTCTTGCTATGATGTTCTAATTTGGCAAGAACCTTGGATCACCTCTTTGCCTAGTTTGAAACCTCCTCAAGACCTTATCTTCCCTATTTCTAATTCTATTTTGCTTGTTAAAGATCTCGTTATTGAAGGGAGTATGTCTTGGAACTTTGATCTTCTCACTCTCACATTTTCTCCTGATGTTGTGAAAGAGATTAAAAAGATTCAAATGTCTCCTTTGGTTATGCCAAAAACTCTTTTTTGGAGCCCCTTCAAGTCACGGATTTTCTCCTCAAAGAGTGCTTACCTGGTTGATCAATCTTGACGTTTTCACAGCATTAACAGATTCCACTCGTTCAACTGGACCAATATTTGGAACTCAAAACTCCACAATAGACACAAGCTCTTGTTTTGGAAGATTATTAATGATATTCTTCCCGCTAAGTCTAAACTTTCTTCCAGTCTAATAATCTGTAATAATTGTGTTGATAGTGTTGATCATCTTTTTTATAAATTGCCCTTTTATTCACCATGTTTGGTTTATCTCAAGGTGAAACTATAATCTTGAGCCCTTCCTAAACTCTACTGTCAAGGATCGGCTTGCTCTTATTTTTGATAAAAAGAATATTTTTCCCCTCGTTGATCATAAGAGAGGATTTATTATTGTTGCTGGGGTTTTGTTTGACCTTATATGGTTCAATAAAAATTAAAAAACTCATGGTTCCCCTTTTCTTATTCCACAGGAAATCTCTAGGAAAGTTTTGCAGAGTGCTAATGGCAATTGGATGAGACAACTCTCTACTCACACAAGTGCTGGATCTTCACCCAACCTGTAATGGAAACCCCCTCCTTTTGGTTGGCTAAATATTAACATCGATGCCTCATTTGAGAATGGGATTGCTTTCTCTAGCTGCATTTTCATAATTTCAAATATTACATGTCCCACTTATGTCTTGATCCTCTTGTTACTGAAGTCCTTGCCATCTTGGAAGCATGCAAAATCCTCAACCGTTCAATGACCAAAGAAGCCATCTTTGAAGCAGACTCGCTCAATGATATCTCCTTTATCAATAGTGATATATGTCCAGTTTAGTGGAATGCTAAAGTGGCCATTGAGGAGATTAATAAATTTAGAATTATGGCCGACATGGCGATTCAAATTTTTTTGCTCATTCTCTTGCCAAATGGGCCCGTAATCGAATTGGGTGGGGTTTGTTCCCCATGTTTCTATTCCTCTAGCTTGTTTTTGTGATGGTGGGCACCCTCTTGTATTTTTCCTTTATGTTTTTGTTAATATTATTCCCTCTCATTTATTAAAAAAAAAAAAAAAAAAGTCAGTATCAAACCCCACCCCACCCAGCACCACGATCACAGCCACAACTATACATGGCCATGGGGCGTGTCGGGTCCGGGTCCGACTTTTAGGTGACCCGAAACCAACTCGTGGGGAGGCGGGTCAGGTCCGGGGCGGGTCCATCTGGGTACGGGTCGGATCTGGATCCAAATCTGTTTTTCAATTTTTTTTTACAAGAAAGGAAAAAAAAACTTATATTGAAACTTGAAAAAACTTGAGATTAACTTTAAATTCAAAATAAAAAAAAATAATTGAATTTTAAACACTAAACAATTTTAGAAAAGAATGAAACGATTAAGACTTTGAGAAATACACTAAATAAAATGAAAGTTGTGAAAATTGGATTATGGGTATTTATAAGTGAAAATAAAATTGAGAAATTTTTCAAAATTTCAAAATTCAAAAAAAAAAATCAAAATTTAATATTTCTTTAAAATTAAATCGTATTTTTTAAAATTAAATATATATGCATTTGTTATTAGTCGAGATTTTTGATATTAATAATAGTCAATATGACACTTAATAATTTATAAAATATTAGTTATACAATTATTATAATCATTTTTACAGTGTTATTTACATTTATTTATTTATAGTTAGGATTATTTTAACAAGGAATATATATAACATAAACAAAAGGTGTAAAATGATTGTAATAAATAATATTAAGTAGATTATTAATTATCATATTCATTATTATTAAATAATTTTAATTAAATTATTAACAAATATAATATAATAAAAACATAAAATAAATTGAAAGGACCTGAGCTTAATCCATTAAAATCTTACGATTCGATTCTAGTATTTGAATAAAATGTAAATGTTAAAAAAAAATGATTAAATCATATGACCTACGATTTAATTCTTACGATTTTTATAAATTAAACCAATTATGAAAAGAGAAATCACATCATAATATTTTGATTACACTCGTCATATATAGTTTTATTTTTTAAGTAAGAAATTAATTAGAATGCGATATAATCTATTTTTGTTAAAATAAACATCATATATATTTTTAAACAGTTATCTTATGATAAAATAATCAATAATTTAATAAGTTCTTCAACAATTGAGGCTAATCGATTTAGATTAATTGAAATGAGTTATAATCTATTTGTTTAAATAAACATCTTATTTTATTTTTCATTCGATTTTTTCACACTATCGATTTTAATAACATAAGTGAGTTTGTATTAAGTCAACGCGTTTGTTTATATATTGAATTGATTCAATTCTTTATATTTTTCAATAGTGGAGATTATATTGATATAGTAATTAATAATAGATGTTTTGAAGTATTGAACCGAGATTCTATATATTTGTTTAAAAGTTTCTTATACTGTACTTGTTAATAATTTAATTAAAATTATTTAATAATAACTTATTTGAAAATTAATAATTTATTTAACATATTTATTATATTACACCAGCGTTTTATATTATATATATTTATTGTCAGCCTTTAATCAAATATGTTAGTTAGGCCTGATGGTAAGAATTGTCCATTATTCCCAGTGTGACGAGTTCGAATCCGGGTCGGTCTCACATGTGAAACCGACCCGTACTTGGTCGGGTCCATGGTGTCTCTGGGTTAAATTTTTCTTACATCTACAATTAATGATTTTCTATAAAGATAGAAGGAAATGAAATCAAATTCTTCAAGTTTTGCAGATAATTTCATTACCTGACTTCATCAATAAGTTTTTATTGTTGACTAAAAACTAGATCTCATCTTTTTTGGGTGATAGATAAAGTAGCATTTTCCGGCTTCCGATTTTCAGGTCAAATTGGGCGGTTTTTCTGTTCTGGCCGTTTGACCCCGGTTTTGGGTACTGACTCAGACCGGACTGACCACCGGTTCAACTGTCGGGTCCCATTCGTACAAATTTTATTAATATTTGTTTGTAATATTTAGTGTTTAATGACAAAATATTAATTTTTAATCTAATTATTTATTTATTATTTTTTAATATACAATTAATCAGTTTTAGTGTAGAAAACATATTTATTTATTGCTAATTGTGTATATATTAAAAAAATATGCTGCGATTGCCCCGTTAAAGTAGCCCTGTGAAGGTTTTTAGGGTTTAAGGTTTTTTGACGCCACCAAACCAAACTAGGTCTCTCTCTCTCTCTCTCCGCTCTCCCCGCTAATTGATTTCTCTCTCATCTATAAATATTTATCCCTGCGAAAAAGCCAAAAGCCATGAACAACTTTTGCTCAGCATCAACAACAATTCTTCCCTTTCAGTTTGAACATGGTTGGTTTCTTGCGCAGTCCCGCCATTGAAGGACCTTCAGAGGAGGACGAGAAATTTCAAACTTTTTCGGATTCGAAGAACTCTCTTGACCACCTCCCTCTCCCTGAGATTGAAGATTCTTTTTTCGACTTCGACTCCGCTGCCGATTGGTGTTTCCAAGGTAATATCGACGACCCTAAAATGGCTGCTGATTTGGGAGATAACCCTGTTGATTTTAGCTCGATTGACGGCGAATTTACTGATATTTTTGAAGTTGTTGATAAACATGAAGTTGTTGTAGACGAATTGAGTGGGAAAGAAGAGGGAGAAACTGAGAGTATTAAATTGGGGGATTTAATTGAAAAAGAGATGGAGAAAGTTAGGTTAGATGGGGATGATGATAATTTACAACAAGCAAGTGTTGTTAATGAAATCAAGAACGATGAAATTGATGATGAGAGTGGTAGTGATGAAGATGAAGATGAAGATGAAGATGAGAGTTCTTCATCTTCTTCGGCTGATAGTAGTAGTAGTAGTGAAGACGACGAGGAAGAAGAAGATGAAGATATCGGTGAAAAGAAATCGAACAAGGAGAAAGCCGTTGTTGATAAAGAGGAAGGTGAGATATTGTTATCCGATGATGCCGATGATATGGTTAATTGGAGTGATAATGACGAGGAGGACTTTGTTGGAACTGCTACTGTTGGCCCTATCATGTCTAAAAACGAACTCAAGGTAAATCATTCGTCGTCATTAATTTGTATGTTGTCTGAACGAACACCTGTTATTGCGCTTGTTAGATGAATGAACTGAATTATATCTTCATGGTTATTTTAGCTTTGTTGAGTATCCGTTTTTATGTTATTATATATGTATGCAGGTTCTTCCTCCGGTTCCTTCTGTTAGTGTGAGCTTGGAACCGCATCATCAACCCCAACCGGTTGGAATTATTTTGTCGGTAATTGGTGCCCAAGTGGTTGTCGAAGGTGTTGAGAAGCACAATCCACTAAACGAGGGTTCTATTCTTTGGATTACCGAAAGTAGATCGCCGCTTGGTATAGTCGACGAAATCTTTGGTCCCGTCAAGAATCCGTACTATATAGTTAGATACAATGAAGAGAGTGAAGTCCCTAATGGAATCCAGCAAGGCACTTGTGTATCTTTCGTTCCAGAGTTTGCTAAACACGTGCTCAATGAAAAGAGTCTGTACCAGAAAGGGTACGATGCATCTGGTGAAAACGATGAAGAGCTGTCGGACGATTTGGAATTCTCGGATGATGAGAAAGAGGCGGAGTATAGGAGGATGATTAAAATCAAGAAACGAGGTGGAGCTAATGAATCTAATAATAATAATAAGCCTGCTACAAAAAGAAACGGAAAAAAGACGAACGGGAACTTTAACCGTAATAATAACAGAGATCCTCCTCCACCACCACAAACTCATTCTCCGATGAATCAAGAAAATAGCATCAGACAGGATTTGTCTACAGTTCCTCACAGTGGTGCTGCAGTTCCTACAGTTGCTCCTCAATTTCCGCAATTTCTTCCGCACAGCGGTGCCGCAGTTGCTCCTACATTTCCGCAGTTTCCTCAGGGGCCTGGTTTTGTTGCGCCCGACGGAATGTGGAATAACGGGTTTCCACATCAGCAGCAGCAAAATATGGGGATTCCAAACGGACTAGCGGCGGCGGCAAACGGTATGATGTGGATGCAGCAGAATGTACCATATCAATTATATCAAACTCCTATGCAAACAAACATGGCGTTTCAACAGCAAATGAGTGCGATACCAGGGTTTCCCTTAAACTTTAATGCAAATTTTGGCGGGAATGCGACACCTGGACAATGGCCAATGCTAAATCAACAGCAGTTTGGAATGGCTGCTTTCCAGGCGCAGCAGAATAATGCTTCTTCTGCTATGCCTTTCAATGGAGGTGGAGAACAACAACCGGTTCAATCTCAGGGTTCTCAGATTAATCCTAATTTCCAGCAGCAGCAGCAGCAGTCTCCTTCGACTTTGCCTTTCAATCAAGGCCGTGGTGGCGGTGGCGGTGGTGGTGGTGGTGGTGGTGGTCGAGGAAGAGGGCAGCACAGAGGTGGTGGACGTTTCGGTGGCGGGAGGGGCAGGTATCAAAGCCGTTAAACGGTTATATAGTGTTTCTCTTGAGTCTTGTAACAACAGACTTTCTTGAGCACGTAAGTTACATGAGTAGTTCCTCTAGTTTTCGACCGGTCCCATTTTCCTTTTCCATAGCATTTTTGTTTAATGTTTATTTAATTTTATAATGTGTAATATTACTTTTGTCGTTGCGGTTTTGAGGATAATAGTCTTTCGATATATGGCTCGTGGTTTTTTATTTCCATATGGTTTTCTGGCTGTTCAAGCGGTCAACTCTATGCCGCCACACCTCTGGTGAAGTCTGCACATAGTATAGATCTCTATTGTTCATCTGTTGTTTACACCTGATTATGATATAAGTAAATCATGCAGAAGAATAATGTATTGCATTCACAAATGAGTTTGCTTGACAGAAAATTTAATGTACTATATGCTTCATCTTTGTTTCATTATTGACTCCATAATAATTTTAGTTCATCCCTCTGTAACTGTAGACATGATTTTTTATTTCTTTCTTTTTCTTTTTTTTTTTGGTCATTTTTGAACGATTTTTTCATATTTTAAGCAAGACTGAAATTTTACTTCTCTGGGCTACTACTTGGTTAGAGTGTTAGTGTTCTTTTTTTTTTTTTTTTTTCTTTTGTTCTTCGTAATTCATAAATATCACATTATTATAATTTATATCATTCCGAGTGAACAAATTAAAATTAGTGGTAGAGTACCATTTACCAATTATAATGCACCGAAGTTACTGTATACCGCAATTGTTGATACGGTAATAATATGAAATTTTTCAATACCATATAAATATATAATACAATATGTACACGGTATTGAGCAAAGTATTCGGTAACTGTACGGAAACCACCCCTAGATTAAACAGTTTTAGCATGCCTAGGGATATACTAGTTTGGCTCTTAACCTTTCTAAGATTTTGTTTTCCTATTTTGATCGATTTTAGCATGCCTCAATGACAATATCGCGTTTGAATTCTAATTGGCTAACTTCAATATAGTCGAACTTGAACTAATTCTAGTCGAGGTTGAGTAGGAGTTTAACTTTGATTTTTTATACGTATTTTTATCATGGGGTAATATGCCTCACACCCCTCAAACCACCTAATTAGATATGAATGACAAACTCAAATAGAACATTTTCACTACATCCCTATTTTAAAATAAAAATTGATACATATCCTTTATTTTTTATTTAATCCAAAATACCCTTGAAATACGGCTTTTGAGATCCTACACCGGGTGAAATACACCGGGTAGATCTTTACCATTCATATACACACAAACACACACACACCCACATTGGTATGTGTAGATCAACGGTAAAAAATCACCCGGTGTAACCTTCACCGGGTGTAGGATAGATAAAACCCTTGAAATACCTAATAAAAGTCTATCTCTCTCTATTCCCCACTCTCACGCCGCTCAACACCCCCTCTCCTCTCACTTTCTCGTTTTCTCCCCCTCTCTCTCTCTCTCTCTCTCTCTCTCTCATGTCGTCCCCAAGCCCCCCTCTTTTTTTTTTTCTTTGAACAAATTTATATTTAATAAAGGATTAAATCCATCTCTCTCTCTCATTTGTCGTCCCCACGCCCCCCTCTTTTTCTTTTAACATATTTATATTTAATAAAGTATTAAATCCAATTATAGTGGAATAATTATGGAGGCTATAACGGTGGTTATGATAGGTGGCGACGGCTATGGTGGCGGTGGTTATGGTAGGTGGCGACGGCTATGGTGGCGACGACATGGGGCTGTGCGGCGGGGGGCTGTGGTTATGGTTAGGATGTTATTGAAAACATATTTTGAAATTAATTGCATCTGATTTTCTTATCTTTTAAGAGAATTTGCTTAGTTGGGGTTTAAATGGCAGATCTAGGTTTTTTCAATGTTGGTAGATGACAACGGTCGCGGCGGCTGTGAGTGTTGGAGTTTGAAATTTACTTAATGTATATTTCGAATTTGTTAATGGAGGGCCATTTTTTAAATGAATTTTATAAAGGATATGAAACAAATTTTTAGTTGAGCTTGTCATTTAGTTCTAATAAATTTTGTCACTAGGGACCTGATGATGCTAGAAATAGATCACCTTAAGTAGTTGAGATAGAATGAACTGGGAGAGCAAAGTGGATTACAGCTCACGTGCTAGATGGCCTTGAGATACCTGCGAACGGAGAATACGTGAACTAGGCCGGGGTTGATCCGGCGAAAACCCCTCCGACGCTCAAGTCAGACGTGCGGATTGTAGAAATAGTTGAGAGAATATGACTCATAGTCTTATTCAGATAATAGGGCGTCCCTTTAATAAATGAAATTATATTGTTATTTATACCTTAGTTGAGATTGTTGGGCTCAAACCTTATTTGAATGTGATAGGAATGAAATTATATCATTATTTATACCTTAGTTGAGATTGTTGGACCCAAATATTATTTGAAGGTGATGGGGCCACAGTGGTAGTGGTCTTCAATATTGGGCTCGTGCCCCATTAGGTAAATAAATTGTAAGCCCATTGGGTTGGCCCAATTAGGCATATCAGGACATATATCCTAAGACCCCTTTTATCATATTTATTCTAATGGAATTGTATATTTTTATCGAACAAAAATATGTGTTCAAATTTGATTTGTTTTTCACGAACACGGGCTAATAGGGATCGCGCCTTATATCTCATATTAAAACCGATTGCTAAGAGCAACTCCAATGGTGCAAATCACAACCCGGATTCTCGTCGGTTTAAACCCGAGACCCCAATCTTCATACTCTTTGTTAAATCTGAAACGTATGTAATTTACATTTAAGATAGTAGATTCTTGAATTCAAAACTGAATTTAGAACAAGCAAGCATTAAATATCAAGAGTAATGACACTTACCGCTATATAAACATGAAGGCATTTGAAGAAGTTAGAAAAAAAATATAGAAAAAGAAGAAAGACAAAAAAATGTCTTACTATTTGAGAAATATATTCATTGCTCTTGTTTTGGCAATTGCAGTTCCCTCTTCATTGGGTGGTGACTGGAAGATTATGACGAAACCGGAAGTCGAAAAATACCTAAGCGATTTGTGCTCTCAGACAAATAATACAGACTATTGCTTGAACTTAGTCGAATCCGAGGTCAACGGATCCAACGACACAACTATCCTAAGTGTGGCTCTTTACGCACTCGACTCGGCCAAAGAAACAGTCGATAAAGTCCACGAGGATCTTGAGCGGTCTTATAACGAAACCAAAGATGCAAACTTGAAGAACAAGTACCTGCAGTGCTCCCATAATTACAACGATGCCATCCGCAAATTCGAATTGGTAAAGAAAACCTTTAGTAACGGTGATTGTGATCATATCCTGGGCCGAATTGATGATACCGTTGAAGATGTGAATCGATGCAGTCGTGAATTTAGTGATTACTCCTTCGAAGAGGGCTATTTGAATTGGATGATAAATAATGAATTCAGAACTCGTCTCGAATTTCTCACGGCTGCCACGATCAACTGGGCTGGCGTACTTCTAAGTTAAATGACTAAACCAATTCAATATTTGTATGCAAGTGAAAAATGTCATGATAATTCGAAACTCTAAAGCAATAGATATATCTGTGTTTCGAAAATAAATAGTGAAATTTCGGATACTGCTTGAAGATTTAACCTTATTCTAAAATGTTCTGATTAACAAATTTCAAGGCAGAAAAATCCCAAAAATAATATATTTTTTTTTTAATTTAGAAAGTGCCAAAATCATAATATTCATACTAAAAATATCAAAAGAAACATTTTTTCACTAGAATTTGCTAAAAGTTCTTATGATAAATTCTGTACTTAAAAAAAAAAAAAAAAACAAAAAGAAAATTCTTTACTAATTCATACTTATACAACATAATTAAACATTTCATTAGATGAAGACGATCCTACTTAAAATTTTACGCTCGACATAAGTTCAAATATATTGATCGCCTGTCGATTTTATAATATCCATTTATGTTAATTTGGTAGGTATATTTCGAAATGAGAGTTTGACAGAAATTTGGACAAAATTTGTGTAAGTCGGGTTACGAATTATATTTTTATTCTTTTCCGTAAGACATTATTGGCCAGCCCACATAAGTGCTAAGAGTTATAAGCCAATTGTCCCCGAGATACAGCCACAAGTAATTTCAAATTAAAAAGTTTTATGTTTAAGGCGACTAAAAAATTGGAATCATCTAAATTCCGTTGATTCCGATCTGACAGCTTTTGATTTTGGCACAATGTTTTTTCATTATATTCCAATTTATGTAACAAAACTGAAATTAGTGTTTCACAACTATCACAAAGAGTGATATTTTTTTCACCACGGAGCACAAGCGATTTCCTCAAACTTAGAACCGAGCCCCTCGTTTCTCGCATTAATAAGATCATCAATAATAGCATCATACTTGTCAACACAAGTCTTGACATTCGAAAGCCGCTGACTGAGTTCCTTCATCACTCCTTCAGCTTCAGCTCTCTCCTTCCTCATCAACTCGATCCTGGCTCGAGAATCGCGATAAAGACTCATCATCTCGCGTATCCTAGCGCGCAGTGGGCCCACCGACATACCCAAATCCTCGAAAGCTTTGAGCGTCTTGTCCCAACTCTCCAAATGCTCGTGTGGCGTTGTGCTAGCTCTTATAGCATCCGCTATGTTGACCGTCTCGGAAATAATCCCGGCCGCTAGCTTGGTGTTGAGGCCACGCACGAGGTTTTCGTGAAGAAACGTGTTTTGACTTCTGCAGAGATCGTAGTATTTTTTCTTCTGATGCCTCGGAACTTCAGAATCGATGACTAGGCCGCCATCCAAATGAATGCTGAAATCTTGAAAGCAATTCACGTATTTAAAATCGAGACGTGATTCTGAGAATTTGATTCCATCGGCTATTTCTGCATCATCACTAGTAGTAGGAATATTTTTTTTCGTCTTTTTCTTCTTCTTCTGATTATTATTATTATCTTGCACGAGGGGGTTCGGATATTTATTTCTCGTTTTCGTCTCTATAATATTTGCATTTTCTTCTGGCTCTTCCATTTTCACTAACAAGATAAGTGAAATAGTAGTTAAAAAAAAAACTAACGTATAGGGCAACGAGTATAGTAAAACGAAAAATAAGATTAAGACGTTGAGAATTACGTACATGCTTTGATTGGCTCGGGATGAGAGTCTAGATTTACGAGGCTCATAGCGCCATCGACTTCTGTTAATCTTCTAGCTCTCACAATGTATAGCTTTACGAAACACAGACCAATTATAGTGCATTTCAATTTGAATTTGAATTTGAAGAATTTGGATTTAAGGAAGCATTTCAAACGAGATAGAAAATCCATCACAATGACTCGAAACGAGAGCTAAGAATTTGAATTTCATCGTCAATATGAATCAATCAATCCAAACAAACTCAATAAATATAGTATTATGGATTTAAAATCCTTCGCCCATTTATATTCACTTCCACCAAAAAAATGGAATTAAAAAAAATAAAAATAAAAACAAAATACAAAAAACGAGAATGTATCGAAAATTACCTTAAACTTGCACGGCTCAATCAGATGAAAAACGACGACATCCCCCTCGAGCAAGTTGTGTTCAATGGAGAAAGCTCTCCATCCACCACTTAGCCCCGTTCTACCCGCCAAGTATTTTGTATCGTATCCTTTCTCGTTTGCATCCACCAAAACTATTTTCTCATCGTTCTTTGGTAGATAATCACGACAAAATTTATTTGGAAGACCCTACAATTTAACGATAAAACTCATACTCATTATTTTTTATTTATGCTCTATAAATATTTTCCCCGAAATTAAAGAGCTCGACTTACCAACCAAAATCCTTGAGTTACATGTGATCTTAACATAAGCTTCACAAAACTCGGGAATTTTTTTGGGAGATTTCTTTGAACCTCTTCTGCTCGTTCCATAGCCGAGCTCGAGAGATCACTGGTTAAATTCTCTTTCGGCTGATAACTATAAGAATCGAGAAAACTAGTTAAAAAATAAAAAAAATGGGGAGATGATAGTTTTCGACTTTCCGTATAGCAATTTGCACTCACCGTATGATATCCATGCATACAGAGTCACCCTGCTCAAACGTTATTGAGCAAAAAACAAAAAAAAGTTCTCATAAGTGATAATTGAAGTATTCGAAAACGAAGGAAACTACTTTATTGGAAAAGAAATTAAACGAAATACACAATTGAAGCTGTGATGTATAACGGCATCACTGACTTTCATCTGAAAAAATGCAAACAATATTCGGTATTTCAAACCATAGTTAATCTCATACTCCAATAGCATCAACGAAATCAGCTATATGTATTTATTAATCACTTTAAACACGTGTTTCGTATCGTGATATTGGAATAAGAAATGGAACACCGTTTAAAAAAGAATCGATTTTCTTGCCTAAAAATAAAGACTCTACATTTTATCAAATCCTTAAAGAAACCCTTCTACTATTTTTATTAGCGCTCAACTCAAACCAACTCAGCTTTTCTTTTTTTTTTTTCTTCTTTTTTTAATAATTTAATAGCAATTGGAGTAAATAAGAGGTGCCAAATAAATAAATAAAAACCTCAATAGAAAACACTAGAGTAATAAATATACATAATAAAAAGAAGAAAGATTCTCACAATATTCTTGAGCGTATTGGTAAGATCCATTAGCCTCTCCTCCGCCATTTTTCTTTTAAACTCCGATGTACTCTTCTTCTGCTTAAGCTGTTATGATACTTATACCGATCAAGATCCATTTTTTAAAACGACAATTATAATTTATATGTGTATCAAAATTTCAAAAGATCAGAGCATTTGGTTCTAGAGAGAGAAAGAGAGAAGATACCTTGGATTTCGACGACGAAGAAGAAGCAGAAACAGGGTTTTCTTTAGAACCATTTTTTGAAGAGATAATAGCCATTGTTTTTTGCAGTAGCGCCGACCGTTGGGTTCAAAAGAGCTGATGATTTCCTTTTTATTTTCTTTCCCCTTTTCTTTCTCTTTTTTAAAATATTTGGTTGAAATAAATAAGCATAGGAAATGATTTATTTCTGGAATTTTCAATTTCCATCGATTTGATTGACACATTTCCAATTCGGACACACTGTTTTCCACTCCGATTTTTGAAATTTCGATTTTCAACATTTTCGAATATCTTTGAATTGGAATTTTCGAATTTTCCAATTCAATTTTAATTTTCGATAAAATTCCGATTTTCTGATTTATGGGAAACTACAGATAAATTCCTAATCCAAAACTCAAAACACAGATCAGTCCCTAGGTAATTTCTCCAAGCAATTCAGTCCCTATTCACGCGTCTGACATGCAGATCAGTCCCTAATGTGAATTTTATATATTTTATTATATTATCTTTTCACTCTCACCCTTTTCTCTCTCCTGCTTTTCTCTCTCTTCATCTTCTCTTTCTTTCTTCTCTCTCTTCATTTCTATCTGCTCTCTTTCTCCTCTATTTCTTCTCCCTTTCTCTCCTCTGGTTTCCTCTTTTTCCGGCGAAAAAATCACTGTAAAACCCACCCACCCCACAATGGCTACAAATGATGTATCTAATGATGTACCCACTGTGATTCTTGGAAGTTGTCGATACAAAAATCAACTTCACATTATTTCCATAAAAAGTAATTCGACCTTAATAGAGATATATGGTGCTATTATCAACAAATGGAATCATATCCATCCAGATGCACTAATCCTCCAATACTTGGCTCCTCGGGAAAGATTGTATGTGACATTGGGCAGTGATGAAGATGTGGAGAATATGGTTGCATTGCATCTGATAATGAAGATGAGTGTGGTCGACATTGTCGTGATCCGCAAAGATGAAGCTAATTCGCGTGGAAAGAGGGTTCGCACCGATGGCTGGTAGGTCTCCATCTTTTTCTGTACTGCTGAAATGCATTTCTTTATGGTTGTTAATTATTGTGTGATACATAGTATAAAATATGGCACATAATAGTATCATGCTAATATAAATATGGTATGGACGTATGCTAATATAAATATTTGTATAGCATGTTGCATACTTTTGTATAACATGTTTCATACCTTTGTATAACATGTTTCATACTATTACAAAATAATATAGGTCCTGAGGAAGTACCCATTGCACAACAAGTTATATTGGGCGAGTGTTTTACATAATGCTGCATATGCTCCTACTCGGCAGGAGTTCGATGCAACTATTTCTCGTATAGTGCAATCTATGCCTCTCGCGGCATCATTTATTTCGAATTCTGATCCAAATCATTGGGCCAATGCCTATTTTTCTGGAGAAAGATGGGGAATCGTGAACAATAATCATGCAGAAAATTGGAATGGTTGGGTTAAAGATGCCCGATCTTTGCCTGTTCCATCCATGATTGATCACATACGGATCAAAATAATGGAGATGCTAGTTAAACGACAAGGAAAAAGTTTGGCAATGACTGGCATATTGTGCAAGAAAATTCTAAAGAGATTAACAATCAATCATATGGCCTCTCGTTCCTTCAAATATTGTAGATCAAGTAGTACCGCTTTTGAGGTATATGATGAGGACAAGTCGTATAAGGTTGGCTTGCAGCACAAGACTTGTTCTTGTAAAGCATGGCAATTAGAGAAACTTCCATGCAAACATGCATGTGCATGTTAGGAGTCAAAAGGATACTCAGTATATGAGTTTGTTGATCCATGCTTTCATATTGATACATACAAATAGGTATATCAATTCACGATTAACCCAATTCCCTCGTTTGATGAGGACTTTGACTTGTACGATGCGTGTAATGCTCCGCCCGATGTCTTTGTTAATGCACCTGATTCGAGAACTCGACCGGGACGTAGAAAGACAAAAAGAATTCCTTCACAAGTGCAAACTCGTAAACTGAAGTGTACTCGGTGTGGGAAGCCTGGACACAATCGTCGTACTTGCACACAACCAATCTGACTAGCAATTTTTTTTTAATGTAAATACTGTCTGCATTTGTGTTACTTAAACTAACTAGTCTTGTTTCTAATGTAAATTTTATGTTTTTCATCAGGGAGGACAAGATGGAGGAGAGCTTACATGATTGCCCATTATGTTATTCAAGTGATTGAAGTGAATGAAAACTGGCTGTTTGTACTTTATTATTATGTGATTTGTACTATGTTGATTTGAACTTTGTACTATGTTTCAATTTGCACTATGTTTTTGCTATTTGTAGTTTGTACTATGTATTAGGTACTCTGTTCATTGATGGTTTATCATTTTCAGTCTAATGGTACTATTTTTATTTACACATGGTATTGGATATGAGATAGGATGGTATGCCTATTGTTGGTTGATGGTTTATCATTTTCAGTCTAATAGTACTATTTTTATTTACACATGGTATTAGATATGCGATATGATGGTATGCTTGTTGCTGCTTGATGGTTTATCATTTTCAGTATAAAGGTACTGATTTGATTTACGCATGGTATTATCTATGAGATAGGATGGTATGACTTACTCAATTTATGACCGTTACAATATAGTCGTTGCTTATAATATAGCCGTTGCTTTTTGTCAGAACTAGTCAAGTCATAATATGACCATAAATGACACATAGGCTCATTTGTTTCTAATTCATGGCTTCTTCTAGTAGCACCACTCAAATGAGTGGGTTAAAATACAAAAAAGGGAAATGCAAGCGTCTTGATTGTGGGAAGAAAACAATAATCATGGTTTCAGAAACTATTTCGAATCCCGGAAGGTTATTTTACTGTTGCCCACACCATGGCTACTCCCATTGGTGTGAACCATTTGAAGTTGGGAAAACTTTTTCCAACTCAAATCGTGAAGATAATGAAGCTACAAGTGCGTCGATGAACCAAGTCCATCAAGAAAGTGAAGTGAAGAATTGCAATTCTGAAGGTGGAGTAGTTCATAGTTTGATAGTGTTGAATCTAGTAATATTTGCAGTCTACATGCTATGTAAAACCTATGTACTGTTGTTTAATTAGTGAACATAAGAGTACAATGTATAAGCTGGTAAAGTTAGGGTTATTCGTGAATATAGTACGCTTTGTTCACCAAATAAGTACAATGTATAAGCTGGTAAAGTTCGGGTTATTCGTGAATATAGTACGCTTTATTCACCAAATAAGTACAATGTATAAGCTGGTAGAGTTCGGGTTGTTCGTGAATATAGTACGCTTTATTCACCAAATAAGTACAATGGATACACATGTGAAGTACAAGTGATTCGTGACTATAGTACGATTTGTTCACTGATAAAGTATATGTTTGCCATTCATATAGTATTGTTACACTCTATATATTATTGTCGGGCCAATGCATCCATATGATCGCATTTTAAGACACAACTCTTCAGTTTAAGACTACTAAGAATGAATGGAGACAATGTGGGAGTCGATCAACATCGATTATGGTAACAATTGAGGAAAATATTAGTTTGACACTTGAGCATTGTAGACTTGTATGAATATATTGTATAGTATATGAGTATCATGTATGAAATTCAACATATTTATGGGATCTTGTATTCCAAACGCAACAATAATGCTCACCTACCTTAAAATAATCATCTAAAACATAATTTATGCATCTCACGTACTTATTGATCATTAAAACGTCAATGAAATTGGTACAATTCAATTCATCAAAAAATATGGTACGCTTTGTTCATCAGGTAAGTACAATGGATACACATGTGAAGTACAAGTGATTCGTGACTATAGTACGATTTGGTCACTGATAAAGTATATGTTTGCCATTCATATAGTATTGTTACACTCTATATATTATTGTCGGGCCAATGCATCCATATGATCGCATTTTAAGACACAACTCTTCAGTTTAAGACTATTAAGAATGAATGGAGACAATGTGGGAGTCGATCAACATCGATTATGGTAACAATTGAGGAAAATATTAGTTTTACACTTGAGCATTGTAGACTTGTATGAATATATTGTATAGTATATGAGTATCATGTATGAAAATCAACATATTTATGGGATCTTGTATTCCAAACGCAACAATAATGCTCACCTACCTTGAAATAATCATCTAAAACATAATTTATGCATCTCCCGTACTTATTGATCATTAAAACGTCAATGAAATTGGTACAAATCTATGTGTTCCGCACTCAGCATGTCATCAAATAAAATTTCGCACATATGCCTTCCCGTCAATTGATGTGGGCCTCTCTCCACAATAGTTTCACTACAGTAAGACATAACCACGTACTATTGGATAAGTACACTTGTACTATGTACAAAGTTACTACATACTATAACATGTAGTCAACATATACTATTGGATAAGTAGACTTATACTATGTACAAAGTTACTACATACTATAACATGCAGTCAACATGTACTATTGGATAAGTAAACTTATACTATGTACAAAGTTACTACATACTATAACATGCAGTCAACATGTACCATTGGATAAGTAAACTTATACTATGTACAAAGTTACTACATACTATAACATGCAGTCAACATGTACTATGTATTCACTTGACATATACCATTAAAGACATTAACATGTACTATCAAGGTGGTTGTGCTCTTACCCTAAATCAACACTTTCCAAGAAACAATATCTTCTCTTCTTCGGATATTTGGTCACGACGTACGTAGTCCTCTCTTCCCCGGTAATAATCGGCATTCTATATAACGAATAAATCACACCAATTATGACAAAAAATAATAATAATGTAATACTAATATAATCATAAATAACTTGATCCCATGGGCTGAAACCGAAACCTTGGACACAGGAACTTGTTTACGACCACGTCCTCGTCCTCGTCCTCGCACGCGTGGAACTTTGGCCTTTGACTTTGACTTTCGTCTCCTTGATTTCTCTCTCTTTCTTCATTTCGGTCTCCTTCACCTTCCATCCCCTCTACTTCATTTTTTTCTCCTTCTTTTTCCCTTTCCTCTATCTCTATCTCTGCCTCTATCTCTATCTCTTTCTCTGTCTCTGTCTCTCTCTCTTTTTCTGTCTCTCTCTCATTCTCTCTCTCATTCACTCTCTCTGTCTCTTTCTCTTTCTCTTTCTCTTTCTCCTGCTCTTTCTCTATCTCTATCTCCTTCTCTTTCTCTATCTCTTTTTCTTTCTTTCTCTTACTCTGCATTTTTTTTCTCTTTATTTTCTTCTTCTGTTACATTCCCCCTCTTCCTTTTTATGTTATTCTTCTTATGGTGCAACTAAAAAAAACAATAGTACGAAACATGTTATACAATAGTATTATATTAGTTGACATATAGTATGTTCCAATGTGAATGGAAGTATGAAGTTTAGGGTTTATTGTATTAATGACTTACAGGTGTTGCTTCCACGTCTTCAATCTCATCTTCACTACTTTCAGAACTTATTTCAACAAACCTATTAGCACTAATTCCAACAACTGGACCAGAAATTACTTCCAAAACCGGAGAAAGCAACGCTTTCTCTTTTGGGTACACAGAAAATGGTATAACCTAATAAACGTAAAAAAATTGTTAGCAAATACCTAATAGATTATATATTTTGTAACTCAAAGTGTTACCTGTACTTGTTTTATCTGATCAAAAAGCAACCTAGCTTCTTCTTCATCGATTGGGATTTTGCTGTCTTGCCACCGGAAGAACCGGGGAAATTTGTAAACACTGGTGGTAACCCCTAGTAACGTGATCCTTTCATGCACCCATGCCTGCGTATTTTGGAATCACTATTAATTGGTATATTCAATATAACATAATATATATTCACTATTAGATATCACTTACCAATAAGCCGATAGTGCATCCATCAAAATACTTTAACCCCCCCCCCCCCCCCCCCCTTAAGATACATCTCCATATTCTCAACAAGAATATCATACACCAACTTTCCCCATGCAAAAGACCCTAAAACCTCCAAATCATCTACATGCGGATAAACCCACCTTTCTAACGTTTTGTTACCCTTTGGCAGTAGAATAGTATTAAATAGATAAATAGTCTACAATCTGCTGAAATCTTCAACAGATTGTTGATCGGTCATAACTGCATAGGCCTCCAGTTTATAACCAATATATGGCCTCGTCATTAATGATGATTTACCATCAAAAATACGTGTAATGAAATCAGTGTCTCTGCCATCCATATTCACATCCACCGGTACGCCTCGTACTGCAGCCCTAATACGATAGATAATTGCAGCGGAGTGAATTCCAAGCGTATAGTATTTCCCCCAAACCAGAAGGCCCGATCTTCTGCATTGTACGCTTGCATGAGAGACACAACCCTAGGGAAGCTGTGGTTTATTTTAGGCATGTCCATGTAGTGATAGAAGGGATTTTTCTTCAGTACTTCATAATGTTGTTTCTTCATCACTTTTTTCACACCTTCCATAGTTGTTTGAAAGGCGATCGGTGAGCACCTGCAGCCTATTGATAGCTTGCTGCAATCTTCTTTTACATCAATTCCTGCAATTACATACACATAAAACTACAATTATAACAAATACAACGTACTATAAAGTTCCACATGTCAATACCGTCCAAAGTCAATAGTAATACCATTCAAAGGCACTAGTAATACTATTATGGCATATGACTTGTACTACAGGACCATCAAACATTATACTTCTAGTACCACATGTCAATACCATCCGAAGTCACTAGTAATACCATTCAAAGGCACAAGTAATACTATTATGGCATATGACTTATACTACAGGACCATCAAACATTATACTTCTAGTACCACATGTCAATACCATCCGAAGTCACTAGTAATACCATTCAAAGGCACTAGTAATACTATTGTGGCATATGACACATACTACAGAACCATCAAAGATTATACTTCGAGTACCCTGTGTTAATACCATCTAAATGCACTATTAATACCATTACTGCGCATGACACATACTATAGAACCAGTACGAAAAATACAATAAGCCTCTTTCCCATATCCTATATGAAACCCTTGTTAGGACTCAAAATGCTTTGGGGACATGCTAATGTCACCGAAGAATAATACCCATGAGAAAACTGTTACAAAATCATGAAATTCGACAACAAATAAATGATCTTTGCAAACCCAAACAACAGAACAACAAATATTGGAACCGATTTAATGATTAAGGGAAACACCGAATAAAGTCGAGGCATAATACCCATGAGTGGATATGTTCAAAATCATGCAATTCTATAACAAATAAACCTTTTTGCCCTGCTTAAGCAACACCCAAATGGGTCTGCTTCCAAGAAAATGAAAAAAAAATAAAAAATCAAACCTTGTTGTTTGCCCTGCTTCACCATTGTTTATAAATGGGTTTGTTTATTTTTATTTTTTCGTTCGCTTTATTATTTTTCTGCGGTTTGTTGATTCTTCGTGCTTCGTAATTTCTTCCTTCTTTGTTGTTTCTCTGTTCTTCGTTTCTCTGTTCTGGCGTTTCTTCTTGGTCTGAAAATGGGTATAAATGAACAGTGGTTTTTTTCTGCGCCTTTTTAGCTTCTTTTTTGTTGTTTGATTTTTGAAATCTAACGGGCAAAGAGCGTGTAACACAAACGGCGCGTTGGAAGTTGTAAAGAAGTTATGTAAAATTAGTATAAAGTAAAGGGTATTTTAGTATTTGCACATTTTATTAGGGACTGATCTGCATGTTAGGCGCGTGAGTAGGGACTGAATTGCTTGGGGAAACTACCTAGGGACTGATCTGTGATTTGAGTTTTGGATTAGGGATTTATCTGTAGTTTCCCCTTTATTTTTCTACTACATATATATTAGGGATAATTAGTGAAAAACCTCCAATTCATTTACTTACATTAAGGTGGATATAACCTTATTTTCATTATTAGTCAGACCCCACCTTATATTAAATAAAATCTTTTAATATTGTATTTGACATGACTAATATACTTAATTTGCTCTTCTATGTTGTATCTAAAATAACCAAACCTATTTCACATTCTCTTTATTTCTCTTACTCCCCTCTCTCTATTCTCTCTACATACCGCCGTCTCCAACTCTGTTCCATCTTTGCGCCGCCGCAGCCATTTGCCGCTATCTCCTTTGCCACGTTGCTGCCAGACTAATGTTGCCCTTGCATCTCTGCGCCGCTTGCCGCCTTTTTCTTCCCTCTCCACCGTTGCGCCCTTATTTCCTCTCTCTCCACCGCCTCGCAGCCTCCCCTATTAGATGACATCAACAATCGTTTGTTCCATTCTTGTTTGTTTATCGATAATAATGGAATATGTTTCATGAGTGTCGATTATTCGTGACTTAGATGTTAAGGAGGAGGCATTCACTGTGTTGTTTTGTGAATCATTAGTATAGAAATCAAGGTGTCATATGTGGCAAAGCTGAAATGGAAATGATTAGTGAACTCATAATCAGTTGATGATAATTCATTTAGAGTCTGTTAATTTGTGTCTAAATAAAGTTTGGCACGTTTCATGCGTGTGTATGTAATCAACGATGTGGGCGAGACATGATTCTAATTAGGTTATGTTATTTTACATAGTGGATTATGATATGTTTGCAATGGAGTACTTTAATTATATGGTGGTTTTCGATATGTTTAATAGTATATTTCATAATGGAATACGTTAATTGAATTGTGGTTTTCGTTAATTATGTAGTGGTTTTCATTAATTCTATAGTGGTTTTCGTTAATTGCCTGCGATTTTCATTAATTACATATCGACTTTCGTCATTTACATAGTGATTTTTGTTAATTACATAGGGATTTTCGATACGTTTATAGTGATTTTTGTTAATTACATCGTGGCTTTTTATAAGTTTAAAGTGAATTTCAATTTATTAAAAACTAATTTTTTTTAAATGAATTTGAAAAACAGAAGTACAAAAATTACAAAATAAAAATTCAGAATTAAAAAATGAAAATAAACTTTCTTAAAAAGAAAATCAAACGTTTCTTCTTAAAAAATTGAAAATAAAAATAAAATAAAAATCAATTTTTTTTAATTGAAATTCAAAAAAATCAATTTTCTGAAGAAAAAAAATAAGGAAAAAAATTTATAAAAAAAATAAAAATTGAAATGATGGAGGTTTTTTTTGGGGAGTGAACGGATATCTAGGGGGAGTTATTTCCGAGGAAGATATGTTTTTTTTTTCGGTTTTTGGATAAATAATTAGGGGCATTTTTGGAAGTTAAGATTTAAAATTGGTCTTATCTAAATGAGAAAATTCTATGAGGGGGTTTTGTCGCTCCCTCAAGTGCAGGCGAATTACATTTATTTTGGAGGAAGATATGTTTTTTTTTTCTATTTTTGAATAAATAACTAGGGGCATTTTTGAAAGTTACAAGTGATAGGAGTTGTCATTAGATTTAAAATTGGTCTTATCTAAATGAGAAAATTCTATGAGGGAGTTTTGTCACTCCCTCAAGTGCAAGCGAATTACATTTAAAACCTTATATTTGAAATATTTGGCGAAAATTTAATACCTTACATTTGAAATATTTGGCGAATTACATTTAAAACCTTACATTAGAAATATTGAAATGGGTGGCGGTGGGATTCGAACTTAGGACCTTTCATTTTGTTTGGCTCTGATACGATGTTGAATGGCCACCTCAACTAAAATTAACCTATTAGTGAAATGTATCATTTAATATTAATATCTCCAATATATAATTCTGGGAGCACGACACATACTTAATCTTCATGTTTGCCTATGGAAATGTTGTAAAGCCAGTCAAGGTCGCCGTGGATTTTATCGGCCTTTTCACTTGCCGAGTCGAGTGCGACAAGAGCCTGTTGACCACGAATTTGACTATTCCAGCACTCTTTTGAATTGGTTCGAGAGCACTTTTTCGCTGCTGGTTTCGTCATGATATCCCAGTCGCCCAATGAAGAGGGAACTGCAAATGCGAAAACAAGAGCAATGAAGATTATTTTCAATTAATACTAAGCCATTTTTTTTGGCAATGGATTACTTCTTCAAATGCCATTAGTCTTGATATTTAATGATTGCTTCTTTTTACTTATTTTTTTCAATTGATTGAGACCTCGTTTGGCTGTAAAGATAAGATTAGCCAAAATAAGATAATTCTCTCTATAAAATAATAGGCCTATTAATTTATAAGATATTTATTATTAAATTTTTATTTTTTTATCTTTCCATTATTTATTAGTGTTTGATGTTTGGTTTCCTTAAAATCAATCCAATCTATCTATATCTATATCTATCTATACTATCTATAAAAGTGTGACTGTTATGGACGTTTCTTCCCTTTTATGTAGGTACAAAAATACCCTTCTACATATGTAAGATTCGAAGGTTACCTATGTAATTTCAATAATTAAATAATTTATTCATATTATATTAATTTTACTATTAAATTATAATTTAGGTATATTGAATTCAATGGTTATTGATGTAAAATTTCACATTATGAATTATTTTATTTTCTCTTTTAATTTTATGTAATGACCTTTCAAGTATTCAAATATTTAATCTTCCTTACTCATATAAGTATATATATTCTCTCATTACAGTGCCAAAATCTACTGAATAGTTGAAGAAGACTACATTCTTACCAAATGGAGTATTTGATTTTGAAAGTGGAAGAGTGGATCGGAGACAAGTTGGTAGTGGTCGATTCAAGGAGATACAAAGCAATTCAACTGAATAGTGACCAAGGCTTACTCACTCCTATGCTCTAGAATTTCTAGCATATATGTACGCATTTGTTTTTTTTTGTTTTTTTTTTTTTTCAGTTTTCTTTATCATTATTTGTTAATTGTTGTTTTATTTTATATTTTCATGTTTATTGTTATTTTCATTAGTAAAGTTGTTTTTTTAATCTGAACCACCATTAACTTTAATATACGTTAATCAGGAGCAATATTTCCTTCTTTGAGAAAACAAAGTAACTGTAGTACTAAGTTGTTCATAGTATTATAATTTTTTTTCTTTAATTTGACTTCATTATTCCTATCGAAGCTAATTGATCATGATAATTTCTGGGATGAGGGATGTATGTACGAATCAATTTTGTATTGTTGATCACATTTAATACAAATATACGATCATTTATTTTGATATGTGATCTTTTGTGACATTTCAACAAATACGATGAGCCATGTTCTTTTTTTACACATAATAACACTAACAAATTGACTTTTGAAATTTTAAAAGTTTTTTAGCCATCAACATGAATTTGTACTTGCTTGCAACTCCAATGGGTTATTAATTTGACACAATGAACAATACGAAAAATTACATGAAAAGAATGGTAATAAAATGTTTGATTACTGTATATCAAAAGAGTAACGAGTTAAAATAATTATTTTTATTAAATAAAAATAAAATAATATCTTATTACACCAACAATGAAAAATCACTACACCATAAAACATCATCCATAGCGTGTGAAAACCGCTATCGTAGGCTATCATAGCGTTTTTCAAAACGCTATGTTTGCCGGAGCTATAATAGACCCCAGTTTTTCTATAGCGTTTTTAAACCGCTATCGTATAAAAATATTTTATAGCGTTTACAAAATGCTATAAAATATATTCTTTTTATAGCGTTTTAACCATGCTGTTATGTATCATTTCATAGCGTTTATTGTTTCCATTATACTATGATCTTATAGCATTTCATTCTCGTTATGTTTTATTATTTTATAGCATTTTTATTTTTGCTATAGTTTGGAATTTACTCATAGCACTTCAATTGCTATATTTCTACCAATAATTTCTTATCATAAACAGTATGTCGTGATCTTTTGTAACTTTTGCTTGTTGCTGCAAAATATCAAATAATGTTTTTCAACAAGATGTAAACAAAAATAAATACAAAAACAAAATTTTATTATAAATGGAGCTGATATAAAGTATGATGAACAGCCGTAATTAATATTTCAACCTAGTTTACATATCTAAGGCTGAAAGTGTTTCAATATTCTACATACCAAGTATAAAAATATAGTTTCAGATTAAAAAGGTATAGACTCTACCGAACAAAGCTAGCACTTATCACCGCTTTAATCATCCCATCTTCACTGAAATCTTATCACTTCAGTTGTCAGTTGTGGCCGACGTGACGAAGATTACCCAAAAAATGCGAGACATTATAGGAACATCAGTGCACCTGTCAAGTTATCTGTAATTAGAAGAGACGAGTTACCAATTTCCATGTTTGGGCGTAACGAACAAAACTAAAACTAAAAATGCATAGATTCTAGGTTCAATGACAACCCAACAGTAATAAGTATCAAATTCAACAAGAAGAAATGCAAATAGAATTTCCAGTGATGTCAAAAAGCACAAGTTGTTCTCAGAAAATCTGCAGAACATGAATAAGGCGGGGAAACTTTCTTACCTCATGTGCCATGATATCAGAATCAATATCATCTAGCCATATGACCTATAATAATAGAAATTAAACCAAAAGATTCAAAGTTAAAACTCAAATCATATATTCTATGAAATGATTTCAGTAAAGGTATTCATGCAAATGAAAATGAAATCTAAAATTATCTCCAATAGCTAGCTAGAAATCTAGATGAAACTAATTTTGTAGCATTGTTCGAAACCAACTATCTGATCCAGATCAAACACTGTACCAACGTACTACATAATTACTATATAATAAGGTGAAATGGAACTTCATGATGGCAACAAATGATATAGCAACTAACATGTTATTCTTCTTCAAATAGATACAAGATCAAATTGAAAGTCATTAACATGCATATATATAATAAAAAATTCAAAGGTCTTCAATATGAATTGAACATATATAGAAGAGGTAAAAAAATGCATTCTCTATCTTACAAAAATAACCTGCATCAAAATAACATTTCATGTTATAAATACAAATAAATTAAAATCCTATTTATTGGAACATGCTAAATTGAAGATAATGGAGTATAACGACAAAATGAATAAAATGAGTTACTATCGTATAAATTCATTTCAAAATCCCATTTGTGATATATTCATATTCTCTCTCAAAGCCTAACCTTGGAAGGTTGCAAAACCACTCAATAAAACTCGTCTTTCACTATCATCAAGCTCTTCTATTCAAGTTTCAGCATTCGATTGAGGCTTAGAGAAAAAACAAACAAAAAAATAGGACAAGACAATTAAAAAAATAGATAATGATAAAAAGATGCCTGGAGAAATATGGAAACCATAGGATTTATACATTGTAAATCCTCATCATTTTCTTTTGTCGCCCCTTCCTTTGATTTCCTAACATCACTGCCTGTGAATAAATATAAGCAAACTTGTAGCTAATAAAAGAATGCAAGCAGGAAAAAAGGGGGGAAAAAAAAGATAGCAGTGGGTTTGCTACACTCTGTTAATTGATAAAGAGGTGACAATATTATTTGATTTTCAAGCTAAAGGTAATCAATAGCTTATCTACAAGAATAGATGCATTTTAAAAAAAAGTCTCAAAGAAGATGACCAAGTAATTAAAATAATTCAAGAGTTTCTAGTTAGCCATGAATTAAAACTGATATATCGGCTAATAATTCATTTTTCAAGATCCTATAATTCCTACATATAATTCCATTACGTTAAGTACACACTACTAATGTTTCATTAGTGGTATCCCCAGCCTCACTTCCATCCCCAGTCAAAAAAGGGAGAAATAAAAAAAAATCTTTCACCAAGTATGCAAATCCATAAATCCATATGGGGGCCCGTGAGAAAAGATAAACCATAAAGAAATTGGATTAAAATTTTCAAAACTGGAATAAATCTAATATCAAATGAATTGAAACAAAGAGGAGATAGGTTTACAAAATTAATGGGGAGTTTCTGACCGGCGGATTGCGGAAGGAGGATGCGACATGCCACATCAATCTGCGTAAGAACGGCTTCTATCTCCCTAATATGCGTCACCAATTTTAAAACTTTGCAGAACACTGAAATTAGGGCTCGCCAAGAAAAGGAAAAACAGGTGAAATTAGGACAAAATTTTGAAACTAAGGCTATGATTGGTTTGTAGAAAATGGTAGGTAAAATTGTGAAAAGTCAAAGTAATCTACTTTTCTTGTTTGGTTAAAATGTAAAATACTGGGTAAAGTAATTTGTAGAAAAAGGGGAAAACTTTTTTAACCTAAAATAGGGAAAATGCATTTTCCCCAAAAATAATGAGGAAAACTAGGAAAAGAGATCGGGTGTTCTCCACATCCACACAATTTCTTCAATTCGTCGCCGTCATTTCCGCCGACCGCCGTCGATTGCTCCTGCCTCCGCCGTCGACTCCACCTCCACCACCACCGGACCCTCAACGCCGTCAACCGCCGCTACCAACATCCTCTCTCTGTATTCTTAAGAGACTCTCAATTGGACCACGGCCACCACCAACCTCTTCGCCACCGCCGGAAACCTTTGCTCCGCCGCTATACCTCTCAATCTTTCATCTGATTCAGGAATTTTCCAGCCTTGATGGGAACCGTCGGTGGGGTATTGGATGATAACGCCGTATACCCAATTTTTTTTTCTTTTTCCGTATCAATTTTTTTTTCTTTATTTGGATTACTAGGGTAGGGTGGTGGTGGAGGTGGGGACATGAGTGGTGGTGGTGGTGGTGGTGGTGGGAGTTGGGGGCGTGAGTGGTGGCGGTGGGGGTGGGAGTTGGGGGCGGAGGAGTGGTTTGTGTGGCAGTCAGATTTATGTTATTATTCTTTTTTTTTTTTTTTTTTGTAAGATTTTATTATTCTTTTTAAGTGGATTTATTTTAATTTTTATTTCTTTCTTTTTTGGAGAAATTGTTTTTTTATTCTTTCATGATATTAATAGATATTTGTATTGGTTTAATTTTAATTTTTACTATTTAATAAAAAATAATCTAAGAATACATTATATTTTTCACTGTTTTCTTGAAATTGCCAAACAAAACTAAAGAAAGTGATTCAACAAAATGATTTTCATCTTTTTTTTCCTTGTAACCAAACATAAATGGGATTTCAAAATTACTTGATTTCCTTTTTCTTTGCGTTTTCATTTTCCATATTTCAAAATCCATGAACCAATCAGAGCCTAAGAGAAACGAAAGTGAGAGATACCGTCGACGAATGAATTTAGAGAGAATTTGCAAGATTCAGTTGCGGACGAATCCATTCCGAAGAGATTGAGTTCTGGCGAGCCTCGTAAAGACGATGGTTAGAAAGGAGTCGGTATATATTGGAGACTAAAGTCTTTTTTATTTTGTGGGTCAGTTGAAATAAAAATACGTATGCTCGATTCTATAGCGCTTGTTTTTTTACTTTTATTAATTATTCAAGACTTTAAAACCAACTATAGCATTTAATGTAAAATCGCTATAATTAAGTGCTATTAAAAGCTAATTTTCTGGTAGTGAATGCACGGTAAAGAAAAATATAACTATAGTCTATATGTTTGTCTATTTAAATTTATTGAAGTCAAAGAGCTAACTGTAGATTTTATAGTAGAGATATATTGAATTAAAATGTTGAATCTTGTTTTGCATTGCAACATGTGACTCTTAAATTGGCAATACATTAACAAACTTTTAATTTAAATTCAACATCACTTATGTTCAGATCTGATCAATCTTTTTTCCCACTGTACCAAAATATAACATATCAATGATCAATAAATAATTAAAAATTGCAGCTGATATTAGAAATAAAAGATGTGATATTAAGAAACAATAGTAACAACGGACAATTTAAAGACCCACTTGATATACCTAATTGGGCCGACCCAATAGGCCCACGATTCATCTATTATTTGGGCCCACTACACGAAAGACCAAAGCACCTTCACATAAGGTTGGGCCCAACAAAATACACCCAAGTCAAGGTGATGACATATAAATAGAGGTTTTTACTCATTTTTAAAGGTACGTTCTATTATTCACAAGTATTCTACAGTTCATATTCTCTCTACTATCTCCACGATTCGTACATCTGACTTGAGCGTCGGAGGGGTTTCCGCCGGATCAACCCCCAGCTTAGTTCACGTGTGTTAATTTCGCAGGGCCTCAGGACCATCTAATTGACAAGCTATTGATCCTCTTTGGTCTCCCAACTCATTTACCACACTACACCAGGTGATCTAAGTATTTAGCATTATCATCTTGGCGCCGTCTGTGAGAATGCATACCAGATTACGTAGCGTGCAAGATCCTCCTGAGTCATCCGCTCGGAGAGAAAATGACACAGCTAACAACCTCCCATTCCGCGGAGGCTCTAGCTTGCCACCTCCTCCCCGTGCTCCGGATCCCCCTCGCAATGTCCAAGTGAATCCCCCTCGGGATCCACCGCTCGCAGATCCGCCACTCTCTGCTCCATTTATGGTTCTGATAACCGAGGATGCACTCCAACGTATGATAGCAGAAGCCTCTACTCGCGCCGCCGCAGAGGCGGTGGCCCAATACATCGCCACGATGGGAGCAAATGCTCCCCCCGCGATACTAGCACATGCTCCACCCGTGGTGCCGCCCATGGCACCACAGTCAGTCCAGAACAACGACCACCGAATAAGTGTGTCCTCATCCACCTCGGACCCACGGTCCCAGATGCAGCTATCCACCAATCACAGGGGGGCACAACCCGGACAGCAACGCCAGCGCTCACCCCAACGGGGTAATGCGTCTCGATGGAGAGTCCCTCTCCTTAATGAAGGAGAAGACGAGATAAACAGTAGAGTGTCTCGCCAAAACTCTTTCCCCCAAATGAACAACCTAATTGGCGGGAGAGCGCCAGTCCCAGCAAGACGCAGTCCTTTCACCATAGACATCCTCAACGAGGTATTGCCTCGAGGAGTGAAAACATCAGGTTTACCTCAGTTCAAATGAACCACCGACCCACAATAACACATAAAGAAATTGTAGATTTGTGTGGCCTGACAGATGCAACAATGTGCAAGATGTTCCGCACCACTCTCTCCAAGAGGGCCGTGAATTGGTTCAATTCCTTACCTACAGGATCGATCAACACCTTCTCTCGATTATTGCAATGCTTCACCAACCAATTTGCCATCAACAAGAAATATGCCAAAACCCCGACACACATTTTCTCTATCATACAGAGAGACAATGAAACATTCCGCAATTTAATCAAGCGTTTTGTGCAAGCTGTCTATGAAGCTCCCAACGTAGGACAAGACATGCTTTTAGGTATCATGCAGCAAAACTTGAAATCGGGTAGATTCAAAGAATCTATCGCCGGAAGGCCTTCTGGCAACCTAGATGAGTTATTGAATCGAGCTGAGAAGTACGTACGTATAGAGGAATCCTCTACCCATGCCCCTCCCAAGAGGAAGAGGGAAGATGATCGACATGAGATTAGTTGACGGGAGGATCAACGTCCTCCACCCCCACCTCAAGGCCAACCATCTTCCCCCTATAATCGATTCACTCCCCTAAACACTCGTCTCACTGAAATCCTTCATGTAATAGAGAAAAAAGGTTTGGCGGAGCCTCCACGCCCCATACACCCTAACACAAAACGGGAGAAATCCGATCGATACTACCGTTTTCATAAGGACAAATGGTACAACACTGAGGAGTCTGCACAACTTAAGATAGCCATTGAGAGGCTAATCAAACAAGGACACTTGGGTGAATACATCGAAAAGTCCAAAAGCAAACGACGAGATAACCCCCCATGTCGGGATAACCATCGAGACAACACCACCGACGAAATGAGGGAGGTCATCGGTGAGACCAAGACAACAATGACAATCAACCCAATCGAGGTGTCATTGCTTTTATTTCGGGAGGACCTGCAGGTGGGGACTCACACAACTCAAGGCGCAACCTTGCCCCGTCGACACGCATGAGTGAGGAACATGCTTCTTCCTCCGCCTCTGTATATCAGATAAGAAGATCCGACACTAGCATCGTCTTTAATTAGTCGGACTTAGAAGGTCCAATTGAAGCTCACAACGATGCTCTAGTGATCACGGCCTCAGTAGCCAACTTTTAGTCAAGAAGATACTGGTCGACAATGGGAGCTTGGCTGACATTATGTACACTCACGCGTTCAAGCAGCTGGGGATAGACAACGCCAGATTTTGCCTCGTGAGTACTCCACTGAAGGGATTCACAGGAGAAGATGTACACTCAAACGGTGAAGTAGAACTTCCGATCTCACTTGGAGATAGCCCATGTCGAGTGACGAAGATGGGGAAATTCCTAATAGTCAATACACCGTCTCCATACAACATCATCCTAGGGAGACCTACGATACACGCATTGGAAACCGTTTCATCCTCCTTTCACGAGAAATTGAAATTCCCCACTCCTTATGGGATGGGATAAGTGCTCGGAGATAGAAGACTCTCACAAGAATGCTACGCGAGAGCCCTACGTGAACCATCTAAGAAGCCTAAGCCATCCGGAAGGGGAGATGACACCCAAAAACCCGACAAACGAAAATGAGTCAAACTGGCCGTTGAGGCCGACAGAGAAATCCTCATCAGCGGAGACGTGTTCGCGCGGAAAGCCCACGATTTGTCAGGGATCCCTCCTAAGGTGGCTTTACATCGACTCAATGTCGACAAAAGGTTAAAATCGGTTAAGCAACGGAAGCGAACATTTGGTCCCGAACGCAACAAGCAAATCAAACTGGAAGTTGCAAAACTTCTAGAAGCATGTCATATCCGGCCTGTTCAGTATCCTGAATGGTTATCCAACGTAGTACTTGTTCCCAAGCCCGGGGGCAAGTGGAGACTCTGCGTGGACTCACCGACCTCAATAGAGCTTGCCCCAATGACCCCTTTCCTTTGCCTAGGATTGACCAGCTCATTGACTCAACCTCGGGATGCGAGCTCCTTAGCTTCCTTGATGCGTATCAAGGATACAATCAAATCTTGCTCACCCCAGAAGATCAAGAAATGGCCATCTTTGTCACAGACCAATGCATCTACTGCTACCAAGTCATGCCTTTCGACCTAAAAAATGTGGGGGCTAAGATATGGAGGTATACATTGACGACATGCTGGTAAAAGTGTCAAGGTCTCGGTCCACCTAGCCGATTTAGATTAGTGCTTTGCCATCCTACGAAAATACAAGATGAAACTCAACCCCCTCAAATGTTCGTTCGGCGTTCAATGAGGCAAATTCTTGGGATACATGATATCACAGCGAGGTATCGAAGCTAATCCCATGAAAATCGAAGCCATCACCTCCATGGCTCCACCAACATCAATCAAGAAGGTCCAACAGCTTAACGGCTGTTTGGCATCTTTGAACCGATTCATTTCTCAGTCGGCGGATACAGGTTTCCCCTTATTCAAGATTCTACGGGGTGGGGGGGAAAGTTTGAGTGGGATGAAGCATGTCAAAAAAATTTCATCGAATTGAAGTCATATCTCGCATCTCCACCCTTACTCACGAAACCTCAACCCGAAGACACCCTCCTTCTCTACTTAGCAACCTCAGCTAATGCCATCAGCGCAGTCCTCATCCGAAACGGAGAGAAAGGAAACCAGTCTATATATTACATAAGCCGCACCTTTCAAGGAGCTGAACAACACTATACCAACATGGAGAAGCTCGCCCTCGCCCTCATCAATGCAGCTCGTAAGCTCCGACCTTACTTCCAATTACATCCAATAGTGGTGCTCACTAATTATCCTTAAAGCAGATAGTGAGGAGTCTCGAGACACCCGGACGGTTAGCCAGATGGGCCATAGAATTGAGTGAATACGGGGTAGAATTCAAACCTCGCCCCGCCATCAAGGCGCAAGTATTAGCCGATTTCTTAGTAGAAATGACCTCTATAGAAGAAAGCACATCCCTCCCCGCTTGGTCCGTCAGCATTGATGGATCTTCCACAGCCACATGAGGTGATGCAGGTATCGTATTAACGAGCCCCAACGGAGATGAATTCGAATATGCTCAACGATTCGAATTCACAGCCTCAAACAATGTAGCTAAATATGAAGCAGTGATTGCTAGAATCCGCCTCGCCCTAGCAGCTGGTGCACGTAAGCTCCTAATACAAAGCGACTCTCAGCTCGTTGTCAACCAAGTACTCGGAACCTATGAGGCCAAAGAAGACTCCATGGCCAAATACTTGGCCCTTACACATACTCTATTATCCAAGCTCGAAAGCTACGAAATAAAACAATTACCTCGCTCCAGCAACATCCACGCAGATAAATTAGCTAGGCTTGGAAGCTCCATGGCAAGCATTGGAAGTCGGAAAGTTACTCTCCTCACCTCGCCTCAACCAGAGATAGCATCCACCGATGAAGTGCATTACAGTGAGGAGGACGAACCATGTTGGTCTACTCCTATCATGAATTATCTCAAGAAGGGAGAACTTCCAACCGACATCACCCAAGCACGGAAACTAAAAACGAGTGCCGCTCGCTTCATAATAGTGGAAGAAGAACTTTACAAACGAGGATTCTCCTTCCCCTATCTCAAATGCCTCAACCCAACTACATCAAACTACGTGCTTCGAGAAGTACATGAAGGCATTTGCGGAAATCATTTGAGAGGCAGAACCTTGGCTCTCAAACTATTGAGACAAGGTCCCTACTGGCCAACAATGCATGAAGACGCGAAGAAATTAGTCCAGAAGTGCAAACCCTGCCAAGAGCATGCCAACATCCCTCATATGCCGGCGGCATTAATGCAACCGATTGACAGCCCCATCCCTTTCGCTCAATGGGGGGTGGATTTAGTCGGATCCTTCCCACCCGCCACCGGAGGGCGGAAGTTCTCATTGTAGTCGTGGATTACTTCACCAAATGGGTGGAGGCAGAACCATTATCGCGCATCTGAGAAGAAGAAGTCATTCAATATCTCTGGAAGAATATTGTGTGCCGTTTTGGAATCCCGCGTTCCATTATTTCAGATAATGGAACCCATGCGGTCTAAATAAAGGGCACGACCATTAACAAAAATCTTGGGAGACTGATCCCCTCGTCAAGTACATCGTGTACAATGCTGAATGTAATCATATATAAGCAACGCATAAAACTCTTGACAATGTCAAAATAAATAATCAAAATATCAAACACGGAAGAAAATTCAAACGAAATAGTAGTGGACATACCCATCTACGTCAAAGAATAAAAATAAACTAAGTCCTTCACCCACAAGAGGGGTTAACTATCCTACCGAACTATCGTGTATAACTCTAAGCTTCCCCACCATGAGCGGAAGACGCCCCCATAGTAGGATCATCAACAACCATGTCATCCACAAGCTCAGTGCCCATCTCATCAACATCGTCCACCTCCTCCTCCTCATAGGGAATACCGGGCTCCATCCCTCGAATGACCCTCTCACAGATCCCACCCACCTCACGAAGGTATTTGCGACAGGTGCGAACTAATGGCATGTAGACTGCAGCCAAAGCACATTACTCAATCATAGCACGGGAAGCTGCACTACCTTGGAAGCTACGTTCGGTTTCCTCCATGATGGATTCCCTATAAGCAGCACCTCCCGACGTAGCAAGAAACCTCTTTCCCGTCGCTTTCTCGGCCTCATACTTCGCTTTCAGCTGATCATAACACTTGTCCAATTTCTCAGCCTCATCCCTATAAGCCTTCACCTCACCTGTACTAACCTCAAGCTCCTCCGTCCTCTGAGAAAGCTCCTCCATCCTCTGAGCGAGATCGGACTGCGCTATCTCCAACTGGCCCCAAAGTTCATCTTCACGCACCAGACTGCGAGCCCACTCCTCTTCTTTCCTAGCTTCCGCTTTCCCATCTTGCTCCATGAGGTACCTCCAAGTAGCTAGCGCCTATATCAACACAACAAAGATTGGTTACACAAGCAAATAAAAAAAAATGAGAGTAAAATTTTGTCTCAAAATAAACACTCACCCGGCATAAGTCTCCGCCAGCCAACTCAAGCATGTGCGAAGAACCCTTACCGGACATCCTAGCACGATCATAGTCTCGAACGAAACCCTCGGTACTCATCATCGCCAGACTACAGTCCGACACATCCCAATAGGACTCTTTCCCCTCGCGATCCACCCCAAAAGTAAACAATTGCTTTCCTGCACCACCATAGAACGGATAAGGTACCTCCGGATCTACCCGAGGACGCTTCGGTGCAGCTACATACTCAGTATCCACTATCTTTCCCTTACCAATGTTGTTCAGGGGATCACGCACCTCGAATTTCCCATCATAGCTACGATCATCGCCACTCACTCGAGGAGTCTCATCACGAACCATCTCTCGAGGCATGCCTCCCAAAGAACCTCCCAAATTCAATGGAGCCTTTTTCAATGACTTCTTCGAAGTCCCGTTCGCCTTAGCTCGAAGTGCCGCAAAGTCAATACAATCATCTACGAAAATAGAGACAAAAGATAAATAAACCGAATAATAGAACATCAACCAAATTGGAATTAAATACAAAAAAAAAAAAAAAAAAAAAACATTCGATAAAACAAAAGGATATGCGGCATTGACCATCCGAGATCAAACGCTTCGAATCAAATTCCAAATCACACAACCCAGATTCTCTAATCCTCTTAGCCATATTCACGATAATTTTGAAATTCTCACACTTGGGGTTCCAAATTAAGGGGATGTCAAAAGAGGGAGCCTTCACATAAAAGAAACGGGACTTCCAATCTCCCCACGACAACTTCACACTCTTCAAAAACTTGTAGGGAACTCGCAGATGAGCACAAAAGAAGGGTAAGTTATTCGTCCGGTGCAACGTAAGCAACACCTTGAACAAATTGACACTACTAGGCAACCCCACTTCTGACACCCTATGGTGAAACGCCTCAAACGTAAGAAGAACAGTCGAAGACAGATGACTATAGCCTATCTTAAACTCATCACATATTTTCAATAAAGTTGGATGCGGAGTGATCTGAGAAGTGCACGTCAAATACGCCAAATAAACCGTATGAAACCCGACAGGTGTCGAATATAAACGCTCACCCTTCTAAGGCAAAAGCATCTCGATATTCCCTGGCACTCCAACCAACCGACGAATAGACTGCAAATGCTCTTCAGTTCATGTACTATCAACATCAACTAAATCAAGATCGATTGGCTTCGTCTTCTTTTGCCTCCTCGTATCCATCTCAATATCACCAAGCGGAATATCGTCTTCTTCTTCCACTTCAACCATCACTCCCACTTCACCATTCGATCACGTAGGCTCACTCAACGAACTCGATTGATTTGACTCGTCATGATCACTCCCAAAATCCACGACTTGACGTCGGGAACGACGCCTACTGGAATCAACCTCATCAATAGTGGAACAAATATTAACATTTGGCTCAGAATCATCACTCCAAGCACCTACCGTCTCGCGAAACCCATGTCCCACCGTCCGATTTTCACGAACGGATTCGAACGGCACCTCCAGATCGATCCACGGGCCCGCACGCACCCCGAAACCCTCAGCACACGTCCGCCACGCCCGCCCTACAACCCCAGATGCGCGCGCGCGTCTGCCTCGACGCGCCTCACTCTCGCCCCGGATGGGCGGTGCACCTGTCGCGCGCGCGCATCCCTCGTTTTCCATGCGTGACGCGCGCAACAGCTCTCCCCCAGCCACAGACGTGCGCGCGCGTTCACCGAGAACCGTGCCCGACGCGCGCGTGCGTCCACCAATCATATCACCTGATGCGTGCGCGTGCCTCGGTCACCGTGCTAGACGCGCGCGCGCGTCCCCTTCCGTGCACCCCAGCTGCGCCGCCTAAGCCACTCTTCCACTCGGTCGTCGCGCGAGCCGAATCATCTCTCCCTCCTTGCTTTTCATGGAAACTCGCGCCCAGACACAAGCCAACGGTGGAAACCGCTCGCCCTAAGCCATCCACTGCTGAGCCAGAATTAACACCCTCTATCTTTCTCCCGTCGATCCGCGGAACATCCGCCGGAGAACCGATTTCCTCATCCGACATTACTCGCTTCTCGCGCTCCATGCCCACAGTGGAAAAGGCATCTCGCCCCTTTTAACCGAATCTAGAATTTTGATCCTCAAGGGTTTCGATTTATCCGAGTTAACCATGATAATTATATTTTTCCGTCAAAAATACTCAACCAGGGCTAAACTCTACTCAACCACAAAATACACAAGAAGACACAGAGGAATACCCAAAAATTAAAAATACTTACCCATACTTATTCCGCACAAGAGTAACACTTTATCTGTCTCCACCGCAAAAGAATTCTATTTATTTGGCACTGCTATAATATTTAAAGCCCTTAAATATATTTCTTCCTGCCAAATAAATATAATTACCCCCTTTTTTGTTACGGAATAATTCTACGACAAATGAAACAAAATAGATTCCGACTCATTTAGCTCTCGGCACGATCCGACACCCTTTCGACAAGTCTCCCGCCTCGACTCGAGAGTTAGGGGGTTTAATGATATACCTAATTGGACCGACCCAATAGGCCCACGGTTCATCTATTATTTCGGCCCACTACATGAAAGCCCAAAGCACCTTCACATGAGGCTTGGGCCCAACAAAATAAACCCAACCCAAGGTGATGACATATAAATAGAGTTGTTTACTCAGTTGTAAATGTACGTTCTATTATTCACAAGTATTCTAGAGTTCATATTCTCTCTACTATCTCCACGATCCGTACATCTAACTTGAGCGTCGGAAGGGTTTCCACCGGATCAACCCCGGCTTAGTTCACGTGTGTTAATTTCGCAGGGAGCTCAGGACCATCTAATTGACAAGCTATTGATCTGCTTTACTCTCCCAACTCGTTTACCACACTACACCAGGTGATCTAAGTATTTAGCATCATCACTACTGATTCTGACAACTGATTGCAGAGTTGGTCATTCGGACCTTTCAATTCATAGATGTAGATCTCGGACCTATGAATGGAATATTACCGAAACTCATACAGAAAAAAAAGGAAGTGAGTTGGAAAAACAATACAACTAGGACAAAAACAAGTGATTTCATAATTAAAAAATATAATTAATACCAAAAAACGATGGTTAAATATAAATTAAAGTTGCGATGATGAGAAACACTTGAAGAATTCAAGTCATGAAAGAAAACAATTAAAGGTATGAAGACAAAAAAAATAAGGGTTTTTGTGCATAAGTCCCTAACTAAGCATCTTTATAATTCTAGGTCTAGGGACTATATCTCTTTCATCAATAAGCCAATCCCTTTAACATTTATTATAAATAAAGGAAAAATTCATGTATATGACAAAATTACCCCCAACCCTTTTAACCTAATTCTTAATGGTAACCCCAATTTAATCAATTTTGACCACAAAAAACCAATTTTGACCTTTTTATTTCAAAAACTTTTTTTTTTTCGCCAGATTCCGGCGTTGACTTTTCGATTTTCTTTTCTGGTCTGTTTTTTCCGCCGCCGGATTCCGGCGTTTACTTTTTTTAGTGTTTTTTAGTGTGTGTGTTTGTGTGTGTTTTTTTGTTCCGCCCGCCGCTAAACGTAACTGTGCTGTCATTAACAGTAATTATACTGTCACTGACAGTAAATTAACGTAATTATATTGTCACTGACAGTACATTAACGTAATTGTACTGCCGTTGACAATACATTTATGTAATTGTATTGCCGTTGACAGTACAATTAGAGTCAATGCCAATATTACTTTTTTTTTTGTTATTTTTTTTTTATTTTTTTTTTGATTTCTTGACAAGTCAACGTAATTATATTACTGTCGTTGACAGTAAAATAAATGTAAACACAATAATATTATTGTCAACCACATCAATATTATTTTTTTTTGGGTTTTTTTGTTTTGTTTGAGTTATTCACGGAGTAACGTAATAATATTAATGTCTATTATTGTAATATTGCTGTAAACACAATAATATTACCGTGGTTGACGGTAATATTACTATCAACTACATACATCAATATTATTTTTTGTTTTTTTTGTTTTTTTGTTTTGTTTGAGTTATTCACTGTATTACTGTGTATGTGGTTGACGGTAATATTACCGTTGTTATAGTAATATTACTGTCACTCACAGTAATATTAATTCTTTTGGCTTTTTATTATGTTTACATGTGTTGAACGATCAACATATTAATATTACTCTATTGCACAATAATATGTCTTTTGTTGTGTTAATATTACTGTGCTAGAGATTAATATACCAATATTACTGTGTTAAACTGTTGTATAGTTAATTTTACTGTATATAACAGTAAAATAGTTAATATAATTGCTATCAATCACAGTAATATTGTTGTTTAAACGGAAAAAAAAAGATGTTACAGAAAAAAAAAATCAAAAAAGTCAACGCCGGAAACTGGTGGCAGAAAAATCAAGAAGAAAAAAAAAAGTCAACGCCGGAGAACGGCGGTCAACGAGCGGTGACGTACGAAATTGTCCATAAAAATGTGTTTTAGATCAAAATTGAATAATTTGTGAATTTTGGGGTCAAATTGAGGTTAGATTAAATTAAAGGATGAAATTGGAGCATATTAAAGTATGATGGACCATGTGTGGACTTTTTTTTTAAAAGAGTTTATTATTTGGATCTCTTTATGAATAACTACCCATTGATGAGCTTATTTCTAAAGTGCCCAAAACAATTAACATAAAAGAAAAAGATTGTTTCCGAATCTTTCCTCCTTTCTAAAACAAGGTGCTCAAAGCCTCCGCATAAAAAAGAAATAAATAAGGCAATAGAGGATCCCCTTGTCGGAGTCCACGTCCTGGAGTAAGGCCACCAAAAACGCCACCATTCAGAACGAAGGAGTACGAAACCGAAGTCACACATTTCATAATCAACTCAACAAACTGCGCCGCAAACCCCATTTTAAGCATCACCAGACGAAGGAAACTCCATTCAATTCTATCATATGCCTTACTCATATCTAATTTGACTGCCATGTGTTCTGCCGAACTCCGTTTTGTATAGTGCATGACCTAGTACGCAACAAGAATATTGTCCGATATCAGTCTAGCAGGAACAAAAGCTGATTAGGCTTCCGATATCACATCATTCATCACTGGTTTCAATCGATTCACAGTACACTTAGACACTAATTTGTATACCACATTACTCAAGCTTATAGGGCGAAATTGGGTCATCTTTTCCGGATTTTGGCACTTCGGAATGAGTATTATATGTGTATGATTGTAGCACCCAGGTGACCCTCCGTTATTGAATACATTAAGCACCCACTTAGTCACATCCTTCCCCACAATCCGCCAGAATATTTGAGAAAATAGAACTGGCAACCCATCTGGTCCCGACGATTTTAACGGTTGCATGCTCTTCAATGCGGTTTTAATGTATTCCTTTGTATATTCAACTTGAAGCATATCGTTTGTCTCTTGTCCCACTTGTGATTCGATTTTTACAATTAAGAATTTGGTGTAAAGGATTGGGGTTAATTTTGTCATATACATTAACTTTTCCTCCATTTATAATAAATATTAAAGGGATGAGCTTATTGGTGAAAAAGATATAGCCCCTACACCTAGAATAATAAAGATGGTTGGTCACGGACTTATGCACAAAAACTTCTAAAAATATTTTTTCAATAATTTTGTATGAATGATTTATCGTTCCCGAATAAACTAGAACACCAAAGTTAGAAATAGCCAAACAAAAATCCATTATCATTAAAAAATAATTGAATCATTTTAGTCTTTTTTATTTTTAAGGTATTGCTTTCTTATTTTTTTTTCTTTAAGTGTTTCATTTTTTGTTGTTTATTAACCACCACAAAAGGCATACCATTGTAATTGCGCATATTTCGTTCACACTGTTGGAAGTTTCACATTTTTTTTATGGATGGATGGGGTATCCGTTACAAATTGTACATTAGGGCTGGAGTATCAGTTACAAGGGGCATACTTCAAGGATAATCTGTAATTAACCCTTATTTTTATCGACATGTTGGGGAGTTTAGCCTAACCCCACCCACGTAGTGTGTTTTCCTTAATAAAAGGAAACATGAGAGAAAGAAAAGTGTGTTTTGTGGATCTTACGTTTCGTAATTCATGATTGAAAGAGCGAGGAGGAATCTTATTATTAGTAATATGATATCAACAACAACATCAACATTTATACGAATTTAATAATACAAACTCATTCAAAAAAAAATATAAAAAGTTAATTGTCATAATATGAAATTGATCATTAAATAAAAGAAGCAATTTTTTAAGAAAAAATAGGTTGGAAAGTAGGTGGTAATAATAATAATAATAATAATAATAATAATAATAATAATAATAATAATAATAATAATAATAATAATAATAATAATAATAATAATAATAATAATAATAATAATAATAATAATAATAATAATAATAGTAATAATACTGCCACTGAAGCAGTATAATAATACATTGCCACAGCAGGAGCTAACGCTCATCCTACGGCTCCACCCGTGGCACAACCACCACTGTAAGTTAATGACCACCAAGCCAGTGTGTCGTGGGCATCCACATCGGACCCTAGGTCTCGGATGCAACAATCCACTCATCGCCTAGAAGCGCGAACTGGAGAGCAGCGCCCACGCTTACCTCCGAGAGGCAACGCCTCTCCCTAACACACACTAAGTTATAATTCATAAAAGAGATCAAATATACAAACATCTATATACAAAAATAGATTGAAAGATAGAAGCAAAAAAAAAAAAAAAAACAAAAGAGATGGATTCGAACTTGATTGCAATGATGGAAGAGTTGTTCGGCGCTAATTCAAAAAACAACATCGCATCCACCAACGAAGATCAATCATTTTGGTTCAGATGAAGTTAAAATTTCGTCACATCACATTGAAGCACCATCCACAAGCAATATCCATGATGAAGTTGAGGTTTCTTCCCACCACAGTGAAATACCACTCATTAGTAGTGTCGAGGAATGCCCAAAAAGAGGTGCATTATATCCGGACATTGGAAGCTTGTTTCGGTTCTATCTAGAACATGCAGAATACCGAGGTTTTGGTGTTAGCAAAAGAACAACTCGCACTACTGCTGATGGTGAGTACAAATATTTCCTAATGACATGCAATAAGAGTCGAAAGACAAAACCTAGAAGACAACGAAAATAGTAGATTGTCCTGCTCGAGTTAATGCCATAAAACAATGTGATGAAAGTTGGATGGTCTCAGCGGTAGTTGCAGTATACAACCATGAACTTACTCCCGATATGTCCATTTTAATGTCGGCTCACAAAAATATTTCTACAAATATGAAACGGCATCTCGAAGCCAATGATATTGCAGGAATAAGGTCATCTAAAAGCATAAGATTGGCCGAAGTTCAATGTGGCGGTCCTATGAATTTAGGGTACCTTCCTAAAGACTGTAGGAATTTTATTGAAGGTAGAAAAAAGTTGAGACTTGGTACTGGCGATGCTGAGGCCATTCGAAAGTTGTTCTGGGTGTTGTAAAAATAGGACACGAACTTCATCTATCCCTTGGATATTGATGATCATGGCTCCTAACACGCAAGTGCACGTATCGCAAACAAGTAGTAAAAGTGGACTCGTGAGAGTCGGATGTCGATCCCACATGGAATACTCAAATTATCTAATCCTAAGTACCAAATTCTAACAATTATGATTTTTATCCAGCCTACGCAAAGTTGTCAAATTTAATCAATTAAACAATTAAACTAATTATGAAAGCAAATAAACACGAGAAAATATCAATAAAACGGACCTAGGATTTTATCTTCCCCCTATGCAAGAATTGCTCACCCAAAACCCCTCAATTATGAAATATATGATTCATGATTATTAACCCGAGACACAAATTTACTCATAACCCGCTGTCGCGTGTATTATGAGTCTATTATTCATAAACGGTTCACTATATGTCTATGTAACCAAATTACGAATAAAGCATTAACTAACAAGTCTCATAAATGGCTACCTAAGGTGATATCTGTATGTCTACGACACCACATGCAATTGACACACGCATCCGGTGAAAACTACTCGAAGGCTCTTATACTTACTGTCTAATTATCAAAATAGCTCTGTCGAGTCAATCCCAATAATCACAGATAAAGCACATAAATTGATCAAGTTCATGCACTAACAATCATAACAAGTATAAGAAATAATCATAAAATCATAATTGCATAATCTCAAGAAAACGGGTTCACCATCCCCACATAGGGTTCCGACAAAATCCTAGATTAAAAACTTAGCTACTCATGTTCTCTACGAAAAACATAATAAAAATATAAAGAGATATAGATTAAGAAAAGATAGATAAAAGAAGAATTGTGATGAAGATTTGTCAATTCTCCGTCTTCGATTATTCGTTCTCTCGCTCCTCTCGCTCCAAGGTTGTGTCCAAAGTCCTTTAATTCGTGCTTGGTTTGCCCTTAAATAGATGTCCCAACTTGGTAGGTGATTCTAGGTTTCCTTGTGTGATTAAAAGTCCAAAATTGTCTCCAGCGTATGTTGGCACGGCCGCGCGAAAATCAGTGCAATTTTCACACGGCCGCGCGAGAATCGCCGAAACCTTCTGCCCCAGCTCTGCTGTTGGCATGGCCGTCCCAGTTTCAAATGTTGGGCTTTTTGGTTCGAGGTAGGAAATATGGGTATATGTGGCTATGTTTCTTGAATTGAGGTGATTACGCCAAATTTTGAAAGATAAGCGTTTGAAACCATGAATTCACCTCTAAGGACTTTTAATATACTCGATTTTTAAGAGTTTAAAAGTCTCCACTTTTGCTCTTAAGACAATGGATCGAGTTTTAAAACAAAAAATTCAACAACTAGTCATTTCATCTCCATTCTAGTCTCTTCTTCTCTCTCTTTCTTCTTCTCTTTTTTTTTTCTTTTTTATTTTTTTTATTTTTTATTTATTTATTTATTTTATTTTTTTTGGAGGAAGAAGAAGAACCTTATAAAATTTTCCAGCCGAACTCCAAAGGGTAACTTTTCAAGAATCTCCATTTATTCTACCTTATACACATTGGCTAAAAGAAAGAACACCGTTTCTCCAAGGCTCAATCAAGGTTCGAATGATAAAAATTTAAAGGTAGGCTTGAAAGGCTCAAACGGTTCAAAGATGGCCCAAATCACTTCCCATATTGCTCAAAAATTTAATATTTCACTTTGTAAATTCGTAAGGTAAGTTCTAAAACCAAATAGCATATGATATAGCATAAATTAATTCCACGTTTTAAAACACAAAACTTTCAAACAAAGCAAGGCATAATTCGTGATTCCTAACAATGACTCCTTCCTACGACACTTTGAATCAAAAGCTCACCAAAACTCAATCACAATCAAGATAAAACAAGCAATTTCATCATTAAACATCAACCATCTTTCATCATCATGATTCATCGAAGCATTTATCTCAACACAATTTTTTTTTTTTTCCGAAAGCAATAAATAAACCAAAACAACTAAACATAAAAAAAATCTAAGGCATGCAACTAAAAAATTAAAACACATAAAAGCAAGTAATTATCCACCCCCAAACTTAAAATTTACATTGCCCTCAATGTAATTAGCACGAAGTTTAAGGATAGAATACACCTGAATAAGTCGTTTTGGCCATGTCCTGGCTGCTCTTCCACCTCGCCTTTATTATGCTTCAGTTGAGGTTCGCACGGCCATCTGAGATTTTGAACTATTTTCCGCACGGCCGTGCGAATTGTAAAAATTGGGCAGTAGTTGTCTGATTCTCGCACGGCCGTGTGAGATCATAGTGTTTTTTCTCGCGCGGCCGTGCGCAAAGTGAAACTTCGGCAGTAGCTTTTTCCGATTTCCACACTGCCGTATGAGATTTTGGCTTTGTTTTGGGATGGCCGTGTGGTACTCCAAATTGCACTTTTACTCCTGAAAAAAAATTAAAAATAAAAAAATATGCTTAAATTGTTAGCTTGCATGCTTATAAAATAAATAAATAAACTAAAACAAGAAATAAATAAATAAATAAATAAAAATGAAAATCTCGGGTTGCCTCCCGAGAAGCGCTAAGTTTACAGTCTTCAGCCAGACTTTGTTCTTGCTCTTCAATTCCTTAGCTTTTGAACCCATCTCCTTACTTCCTTTTGGAGAAAGTCTTGAATAAATGGGTTGATCCGATTCTTCTTTCGACTGGTTCGCTTAGGAATGCCCTTGAATTTATTCTTCTTGATGTCATGAGGCTTGCCAACATCGCCTTTTATCACGGTGTTTTGAGTAGGTGTTGTAACCAACTCAACCTTTTTCTTTTGTTCTCCTACATGCACATTAGCATCCACAAAAAAATTTAAATCATGGAATTTAACAGGAAAAAGTTTAGAATCACTTACCTCATCAAGAAGATAACATCCATTAGCCGTAATAGGCTTTTCATCCACCCGGTACACCTTGAAGATCACTGTTTCGTCCCCCACACTCATTCTTAGCTCTCTCTTTCCTACATCAATAATTGACCTACCGGTTGCTAAGAAGGGGCGTCCTAAGATAAGGGGAATATTTTCATCTTCCTCTATGTCTAGTACTAGAAAATCGGCCGGGAGTATAAACTTATCTACCTTGACCAATACATCATCCACTATACCTAAAGGGTGAGTAAAAGATCTATCTGCTAGCTGCAAGGTCACGGAAGTGGGCTTAATTTCTCCTAATATAAACGCTCACCCTTCTAAGGCAAAAGCATCTCGATGTTCCCTGGCACTCCAACCAACCGACGAATAGACCGCAAATGCTCTTCAGTTAATGTACTATCAACATCAACTAAATCAAGATCGATTGGCTTCGTCTTCTTTTGCCTCCTCGTATCCATCTCAATATCACCAAGCGGAATATCGTCTTCTTCTTCCACTTCAACCATCACTCCCACTTCACCATTCGATCACGTAGGCTCACTCAACGAACTCGATTGATTTGACTCGTCATGATCACTCCCAAAATCCACGACTTGATTTACAGTTTTGGTCCCCCAAGTTTGCACGTTTTTCACTTTTGATCCCCCATTTACCGCCGTCAACAAAATGCACACTAATGTTGTCACATTTTAACACATGTAGTCCCTCTGTCTGTTTGACCGTTAAGTAGTAACGGTCAACAGTCGAATTTAGGGTTTTTCTTTGAGAAAATTGCAATAAGACCCCTGTATTCTTTTAAAATATTCTAAAAACCTCTAAAATTTTATACAACCATAATTTAACTCCTATTTCATCAATTAACCAATTTTAACTAATGACCCGATTTTTCAAAATTTGGTAATCCGACGTTGAATTTCTTTTTAACTCGGTTGACTCTTTTGTCGATTGATCTTTTTTC
>NW_012194409.1:493013-503303 GCF_000504015.1 Erythranthe guttata
ATATATATATATATATATATATATATATATATATATATATATATATATATTTGTTTGTTTATGATGATATTTTCTCTTTAATAAAAGACGTTATTTCATTAAATGTTGATGTCATCCTACTAACAAGTAACAACTAACTCCCAATTAAGACTTATAATACTAAAACACCCAATAAATATAGTGGAGGGGTAGGCGGAGGCCTCCAATATGTCCAATAATTGAGCATATCAATTTTTTTAGGGGTTATTAGCAATAAGCCCCTCGCTAAGAAATTGTGATATGTTCATCCCTTAAATCTTTCTTTGTGATAAATTCCTAGAAATTTTATTCATAATTCTACCCTTATGGCAATTATCTTATTTTGTCCCAATTATTCAGTTTTTCTTTATTTCCCTAACACACGTTACCTAAATCCTAAGAAACTGCTACCAAATAAAAAAAATGATTTTTTTTTTATTTTTTGTTTTTTATTATTTTTGGATTTTATTTAGATTTTTTTTTCTTTTTATTTTTTAGTAAAAGTATTTTTTTTAATTTGTTTTAAAGAAAAAAAATGATTTTTTTTAAACATAAAAAATGATTTTTTTTCCAAGAGGTTTACTACCCGAATATGACTATAGTTGAATATGACTATATGTGACCATATCAACTGTAGTCATATTCTTTTTTTATATTGTAGTTTTTTACATTTTCAACTTAAAAATTCCGATTATATAGTGTGGTACAGTCATGTTTACAAAATTATTTAAAACAACGAAGATAGACCTATTGTTTACGAAAACAATCCAATCAACATCCACACAAAAAATCACTATTTGAATCTTGTTATTACAAGTCAACTTGAAACGAGAAGATAAAACATATTCGAATATGACTACAGTCATATTCAACAATAGTCATATTCGAATATGACTATAGTCATGTTACTGCTGTTGTTCAATTCTGAAACTGTATTTTCAGATTTTGAGAAAAAAAAAATTGAAAAATACAGAAATAAAAATAGAAAAATAACGAAAGAGAGGGAGGGCAAGTCGACGACAATGGCGATGGCGGCGGTGAACGAAAGAGAGAGTAAGAGAGGCGGCGACGGTGGTGGTGAAAAAATATGGAAAAAAAACTGAGAAATCGAGAGAAATAATGAAAAAGAGAGAGAAACAACCTTACGTGGAAACGAAGGAGGAGGCGGCGGCGGCAAATGGTATCCGCACTCATACATTCTCAGATAAATAAAACGAACTCGCACAACATAACGAAAAAAATAAGAATCACAGCTCTTATCATGCCAATCCGGAAGTGTTAGTGCATAGAAACATGCTCTAGGATCCGAAATAACAAAAACTCACAAAACTAATAAAATGCAGGATAATTGAAATCTATGCATTCATAACAAACAAATGATATAACTGAAAAATTCAAATCCCAAACGAGTTTTACGGTTAATTAATTTGAGAAAAAATAAAAAATAAATTCCACCGATTAATATTGTAGATATGGGCAGTCAGCGGATGGAGAAGGGTATGCATCATTTGAATGACACTTTTAACGGAGTACCGCGGCGGCGGTTTTGGTGAAGGGCGGCGGCGGTGATTTTGGTAAAAGGCGGCGGCTGTGGTAAGAACGTGGGCGGCAGCTGTGGTAAGAACGTGGGCGGCGTAGGTTAATTTCTAGATCTCCGTTGGGTGTCTAGCCGCTAGTCCTTTGAATCCTTTACTGCCTCTGTTTGTCGACTCCTACCATCGGTGATCTTTTGTTGCCTCCTCGATTTTTTAGTGGTGGAAAGATTAGATCGAGAGTTTGAGGAAGAAGAACAGTGAAGAGAGAAAACAGATCGGCTGAGAAACCGAGAATGACGATTGGGAGCGGAAGAAAAATAATTAGGATTTTTTTTGTCTTATCACATAAGTTCATGGGGGTCTCACAAATTAAAATTGAGATTTGGGTGTAGGCAACAGTCTTTAAAGTCAATTGGGTTTAGTTCAAAATATTTTCTATTTAAGGGGGTATTGCATATTTCCCCATTTTTTTTTATGAGTATACATATCCATGTTTTAATCTCACTATAAAGGGGTTTTTGTGTATAAGTGCATGACCAACCATGTTTATTATTTAGGTTAAGGGGCATATCTCTTTCGCTAAAAAGATCATCTCGTTCATATGTATTATAAATATATGAAAAATTAATGTATGTGACAAAATTACACTCAATTCTTAATTGTAACCCCAATTTAATCAATTTTGACCACAAAAATCCAATTTTTTTTTTTACTTTTTTTCTTCCTGAATTCTTTTTTGCCGCCGGTCTCCGATGTTGACTTTTCGATTTATTTTTCTTCATGTATGTTTTTTTTCCGCGCCGGTTTCTGGCGTTGACTTTTTTTAGTTTTAGTTTTTATGTTTTACGTCGGCCGCTAAACGTTGACCGTAATTGTGTTGTCTCATTAACAGTAATTATACTATCACTAACAGTAAATTAACATAAATTAACGTAATTGTACTGCCGTTGACAGTACAATTAGAGTCAACGACAATATTAATATTTTTTTATTTTGTGTGATTTGTTGACAAGTCAATATAATTATATTACTGTCGTTGACAATAAAATAACTGTAAACACAATAATATTACTGTCAACCACATCAATATTTCTTTTTTGGGTTTTATGTTTTGTTTGAGTTATTGAGGGAGTAACGTAATGATATTACTGTCTATTATTGTAATATTATTGTAAACACAGTAATATTACTGTGGTTGACGGTAATATTACTGTTGTTATAGTAATATTACTGTCAACCACAGTAATATTAAGTTTTGTGGCTTTTTATTATGTTTACCTTTGATGAACAGTCAACATATTAATACTATTCTATTACACAATAATAATGACTTTTTTTGTTTTAATATTCCTGTGCTAGAGATTAATATAGCAATATTATTGTGTAAAACTGTAGTATAGTTAATTTTACTGTTTTTACCATTAATTTTTTTAATTTTACTTTTAATTTCACCCAAAAAATTGAAGGTTTGGGGGGGGGGGGGCAAAAGATGTTAACGAAAAAAAATTGAAAAATTCAACGCCGGAAACCGGCGGAAAAATCAGGAAGAAAAAAAAAAAGTCAATGCCGATCAACGGCGGTGACGGACAAAATTGTCCATAAAATTGTGTTTTGGGTCAAAACTGAATAATTTGTGAAATTTGGGGTCAAATTGAGGTTAGATTAAATTAAATGATGAAATTGGAGCATATTAAAATGTGAGGGGCTAGTTTAGTCTTTTACAAACCTCTGGACCATGTGCTGATTTTTTTATAAATAAGTTTATTGTCTGGACCCCTTTATGAATAAGTACCCATTAATGGGCTTATTTGTAAATAAGGAATAATTAATTTTTTTTTCTTCTTATATTAGAGCAACTCCAATACTAAATATTAAAATTGAATTATCAAATATTTATTTCACATTTAAGATAATATTTTAATATTGATTAAAATTCATTTACTCCAACCATGATTATCAAATTAATTATCAATTGAAAGTTTATAGGTGATTTTATTTGTAATTGCCACATGTCAACTTGTGATTGGATGTTTTGATAGTTACATTATTTATAACTCAATTTCTAGCAAGTATATTTACATTTCAAGAGGTGAATATTAAAATAAACCCCTCATTTGATAACCCCATTGGAGTTAAAAAATTCTATTTTTAGTGTGTAAATGGTGGCTAACAATTTGAATACCATATTTGATAACCCTATTGGAGTTGCTCTAAATATCTAAACCAATTTCCGTCCCCATATTACTTTCCCATGATTTTAGTCCACAAACAAGCAATTTGTTTTCAATTTCAGTCCCGCTGTCTGATATAGGTGATGAAGCCTGATTGGCCAAATACGATATGGATTGCATATGTGTATGAGTTTATAAACATGGGCGTTATAGACATGTGTGTTGGGGTCTATTGGCCAAAACAATACCTTCTCTAAACGGTGGGCTTAACTCCCGAGACCTGCTCAACTGGAAAAAGGGAGTGTTGGGGGTTTTTTTCCAGACGTTAGCACTCCGATAGTTAAGTTAGTCGGAATGTGATAATTACAGGGAAAGAATATGTAGTTGTATGAAAATCTATATTTACTAATCCAGAAAAATATCAACCTTGAGACTCTTATGAGAGGTTCTATTTATACTGGCAGCTTATAAGCCCCACGGGTCCCACCTGGCCAAGTGGGAGGCTCATAGTGGTATGAGCTATTGCCACCCACCTTTCCTATATTGCAACGTGGGAGGCTCGCAGTGGCTGACGTTGTTGCCATTCACCTATCATGTCCTGCCAAATGTCCCTTCACACCAGTCCCCCGTCCACTCGCTACCTTTAGGCGCGATTAATGCCCTCTGGCAAGGTTAACCATCGCACATCCTCCATATGGAGAGGTTCTTATGCTCTTTCAAAGCGCTAGTGCGAGTTGACCATGGATGACTTAGTCGTTTGGTTGTTGGTCGTTGGTCGTTGTCAGCAGGCTTTCCGCCTTATTCCTGACACCTTTCTCTCACGTTGTCCGGTATGTTCCCTACGTGGGGAATTGTAAATGGGCTCTGTGTTGATGTTTCTATATTACTTAGGCCCTGTATTTGTTAAAGGCAAACCAGTCCGGGCCACTTGGGTCATGTATTTATTAAAGGCAAACCATCTCAAATCACCTACTCTCCCTACTACGTCTTGGTGACGGCAAGGCGTGGTTTGGTTCAAGAGAGAAAAAATGAATGTTGTTGTAATGCTATATATCTCGATCATCCTACTCCCCTAGTTTGACACGAGAAATATGAAGTAAATTGTGGTGGCGAACTAACCACTATAATTGGTGGAGCTGAGTGAAAAAAAAATTAACCCTATCCCCCCTAGTTTATCACGACGAAGGCGAAGTAATTAGTCGGGTTGAACTAACATCTATAATCACGGGGATTTGGTGGAAAAATCAAACCAACCTACTCCATGTAGTTGGGCGTGAGAAGTGCAAAGTAATTTGTAAACTAACCACTATAATTGTTGTGATTGGGTGAAAAATTCGAACCAACATGCTCCCCCTAGTTCTTCGAGACAAAGGCGACGTAACGAGTCGTGGCGAACTAACCGCTATAATCACTGGGACTTGGTGAAAAATAAAAAGAATCTACTCCCCCCTAACTCGTCGTGAGAAAGGCGAAATAATGAGTCGTGGCGAACTAACCGCTATAATCTTTGGGACTTGGTGGAAAAATCGAAGAAGCCTACTTCCACATCCTATCGCGACAAGTGAGAAGTACTTAGTCGAGGCAAGGAAAATGTCTCGCTAAAAACCACAAATATAAAATCGAATAAGATGTCTCGCCAAATCAGTTCTCTTTAGTATTTCATCACTAAGCAACCCCAAACATAAATTATTTGACAACCAATTTTATAACACATCTTTATAAAGAAACGCTAGAGCAATCTAAGAAACCTTAATAATATGTTTGTAGATAAAGAAATTAATTTATGTATATATGATATTTTTTCTATCCGATCTTGCTGCCACTTTTTTTTAATTACTTTCACACCAAATCTCGGCTAGCACAATCATATAATCTACTACCTTTATTTCTTTTTATTAGTTATTATTATTTTTATCTCTTATTTTTAGTCTATTTTCTGTAATTCTTCTTTGCTTCATTTATTTAATGCTCAATGTCATATCACTACTAGAAAATCACGAATTAGCGACGGACATTAGTGACGACTTATAGGTTCGTAGATAAAAGAAAGAAGTAGCGATAGAATTTGCGACGGATAGCAAATTTGTCCCTTTACTTTTAAAACTTCATTTATAGCAACGGACATTAGTGAGGGATATGAAATCTGTTTCGAAAATAAATATTTAGCAACATCTGTTGCAACAGATAATAGATCTCTCGCTAAAACAAAGTATTTTAGGCAAACAAAAATTAGCACCGATAAAAAACCATTTTCCATTTTTAAAATAAAAAATATTTTAGAAAAAAAAGTGCATGTTCAAAAATTGTTGCATTAAAAAAACATTTTTATTTTCCATGTTTTTTATTCCGAAAGGCCCACTACCACCATCAGTCCCCACCACAAACTTAGACCTATTTCTTTCTCCCACTCTTCTACACGTCTTCGTATTGAGATTTCAGAGTTCAGACCATTTCCCAGATTCAATTTTTCATTCTTCAGGTCGTTCCACTCCCGTCTCAGTTTGTTCCGCCGGTGATATTGCTCGGATTTATTTGATTTTCAAGGCGATTTATTTATTTCAGGTAATTCTTGGTTTTATCTTTGTCTCAAACACACTCACCCTTCAATGTTAGGGTTTTTGCTAAATGCCCGTAATTGATTATGTATGGTATTTATTATATATTATATTTTGTTTATGAGTTTTTAAAGATTTTCTTGTGTGCACCATTTTGATTTATATGAACTTAATTAATAATCTGTAAATTTTATTTCAACTGTGAATATTGGATTTAAATGGAATGAAGTCCGAACTATTGTTGAAATTAATTTTCGTATACCAAGTATAGAAAAAGATGTTATACAAATTTTCTGGTATTATTCTCAAAATATGTTAATTACAACAGTTATTTGCCATTTCTTTTTGTCGATACTATTCAGATTATGATGGGGGCTAACGATAACCAACCAAATATCACGATCATCCTACTGCAACATTTGCCTCTGGTATGTTATTTTAATTATTTCCTTTTACTTTTTTTACGATTAATATGTTGAATTTATTTAACTATCCCTACTTTGTTTATCTTAATATTAATTCAATATATTGACTTGTTCTGAAAGAGGATAAAATTTATGTTTGTGCCTTTCAATGATATAATCACTCGTATAGAATTTTATTTATTATTGGGATATTCTATGTTAAAATTCAAAATTATTAAGGAGTTCTTGATGTTTGATGTCTTATTTGTTATTTTATTCTCATCCGTCAACAGGTACCTTGCAAGATCATAATATAAAACTGCTAAGGTTAACTATGTGATGGTTGCAGGTATGTGAGCTTTTCATCTTACATAACTGGTTGATTTTTCGTACTTTGTCATTCTGTCTTTTAGTTCTTTAATCAGAGGAGTTGAGAGAACCCCAATATTACGAGTAGCCCATTTGATAGTTTTAGTTTTTAGTTAGACATCTATTTAATTTCAATATTGGACCTATAGAACTCTACATGCTTTGAGAATGATTATATATGAGATTGGCTAAAATTTGATTAAGATACAATTAATTACTAATTGTCTAGAATGAATTTTGAGTGAATGATTGCAAAAATAATGCAAATACCTAATATTCTGATTTTGCATCATAGTCATAAAGCATCTGCTACGTGCTCAAGTTATTCAGAGTTTTAAATATGAGAAGTTGTTTTTCATCTTCACTTCTTTTTCTACCCGTTCAACTCAATGCAACTTGCTTTGTTACCCACTATGTTGTTTCTTCTTTTCCCTTTTTGCTTCTATACCACTCATTTTTTTTCTCGTCTGTTCTCGTAAAGGTGCTAATGGAAGGCCTCATGAAATGGCTATTAATTAGAGAAAGTTGTTGATGATACTTGGCTTGATGCAGTTGGAGGACCAATATGAAGGAGGAACTTTTCAAGAGCAATTGCAAGCCATCATTCAAGCAGCCATAAGTAATAAATCTGAGTCAAGCACAATGATTTGTTGGATCTGCTAGTGCTCGACTAGTGAATAGGGCCAAATTATATTTGTAGTATAAAATTTAAATATTTATGATGATGTTGTAGACTTTAGAAGTTTATTAAGGCCTGTTTTGGTTGGATGTGATCATAAGATTTTAATTTGTAGTCAAACTTATAGGATAATGTACTAGATTGAATGGTAAGAAATGGAAAATTGTTAGAATTGTTTGTTTTGTGAGATGTGTTTTAATTGATATATATATATATATATATATATATATATATATATATATATATATATATATATATATATATATATATATATATATATTTAAATGGGCATTTAATATTGGATATTTATCTATATTTGTCGATTGGATTATTTCCAATGAAATAGTGACGGGTATTAGCAACGGACAATGATAGAATTGGTGATTAGTATTAGTATCAGATTTGGCGACATTATAGTCCGTCACTAAGTTAGCGACGAGCATTGCGACGACTGCCTCTGTTGCTACACATTAGCGACGGAGTTGACCATTTCGAAGCTAAAATTAGCGACGCGGCTTTTAGCGACGGATTAAGCGACAAGCAGAATACGTTGCTAATTTCTCATTAGTGACGGATTTGGACAATTTAGCGATAGATATGTCCGTTGCTAAATTGCAGTTTTCTAGTAGTGTATTACGACAATTAAGTTTATATATTTTTTTATGGAATGAGTTTGTATTTGAATATGTATAAATATTAATGATACCAATAATCAATTGTATTATAATTTTATTGTCATGTATTAAACTAATAATTATTTTCACTCTTGAAATGCTATCCCGTGCATCTCACGGGAAAAAATGCTAGATGACATCTTAAACTAATAAACATAGCTTTTGCACCCTTAATCATTTAACTTTTTAATACAATCTTAATATAAAAGAAAGAAATGCTACGGCAACCCTAAGAAGCCCTAATGGCATTTAGTAATTATTTATCTTTAATATTTTTTTTACTAATTTCCTAATTAATTTTTTCAACAATTATCAAAATTGACACTGAAATGTGAAGAATCCTTCCGGCTTCAATCTCCTATTTTTCATGAATATAATATATCTCAAATTTTAAGAAATAAAGATAGAAATTCGATTTATTAAATCTTAACCTATTTGTTTGGATTATAAATCTTACTACGTAAAAAAACTAATGTTATATAAATATGAATGATACTACTTTCTTATTTTACCATGTTAGTATATTTTTTTTATTATCTACTAAATAGATTATTTTTTTATCATTTTTAAAAAACGATCTCGTGCATTGCACGGGAAAAAAATGCTAGTTAATAATAAAAGTAAACAACATTAATATCATTACTAAAAAATATGGAAAACATTTCTAACATATATATCTTACAAATTCAAGTACATTATAAATATTTTATTCACATTTGATTATTAGCTCTTTCATTGTCTTTGAAAATAAAGATTAAATTTGAAAATAATTAAATAATCAAAAGATAAAAAGGTATTCATAATATATTAAAATATTTATGATGGAATATATTTACTTATTTTTTTAAATTTCAAATTTTATTATAAATGATAAAGCGTATGTGGGAGGGGGATTTAAGACTTACATTTTTACCCGATTGATGAAGCCTATACGTGTGAACTATCTTACCAAGTTTTGGTCCCACATGCAAGGGATGATCTAGTTGTTGAAGCTAGTTTGTGTCAACTGACCCAAGTTCGAATCATCTCGTCAACGATCGCTAGATCAAACTTGTCAATAGTTACTAATTTAAGGACGGTAACTAATATAGACGAAATGTTAATAATTAATATTAAGTATAAAAATTGTGTTTGTATATATCACTCAATTGAAGGGAAAGTGTATTTAACCCCTTTTCATAAAGCTATAATTCAATTAGTGAAGTAAAACCAAACACCCAAGCCAAATGACATTATCTACACATTAATTTTCCTATGTCGTTTCTTTATTTAGTTTGTTGGACAAGGTCGGCCAATAGTTTTGATGCTGCATTTTTTTAAGATATAAAGAATTAGCTGGTTAGTGAAAGTGATTTTGGGCGGCCATGGACCATACCATACACACACGACACACATCTCTAATACTAAAATTTTAATTAATTTATTAGTGTAGCATTTATTTTTCTTTCTTGAATAAGATACTACCCTTCCCAACTAACTCATATCCCAATTAATTCATACCCTGCAATTATTTTTATAATATATTTGAAAATTTGAATACAGGTGTCTCTTTATACAGCTGCGGAGTTGTAGGCCGTTGGAGAAAAATGGGAAGTTATGTTATAGTGGGACATCTTCATCGATTACCTATAGATGACAAATAATTCATTTTAAACCGAATTTATTCCTAATTCGTCTTGCTTTGAACGAACTTTTAGATATACAAATAGGCTAGAGGAGCAATAGGTCTGAGCGTTACAACTCTATTTCACAAAATATATGTCCAAAATCACCGTTAAATTGATCTGACAACACCTGGTGAAATACATTAAATAATTATTAACTGTTGATCTGCACATAATCACACTTACATTTATATAATCACACTCACGTTACATATGTGCAC
>NW_012194409.1:509224-534041 GCF_000504015.1 Erythranthe guttata
GATCCACATCAAACCGCAAGCTTTCTGCTTTTGTAATAGTCGAAACATAGTCACATTTGTTATCCGTATGTCCTACGTAAGATAGATAGATCTATATATATATATATATATATATATATATATATATATATATATATATATTCCTTCTAAAAAATTTAAATAAAAAAAAATCAGGGGTCTTAAACTACATGGCAATAGAACAAAAAAGGAAAAAAAGGATGTGAACTATAAAAGATGTAGGTTAGTTGCGTCATCACCACAGTCTGCGGCACTAGGCATGCACATGGTAGAGATTGCAAGACCAAAGCCCCACATCAAAAGTAAGGATCCCACTACACGATCAACATTCGGCATACAACATGGAATGCTGAAAGACATGATTTACCGCGTCCTCCTTAGCCAGGGTGTCAAAAACTAAGATGGTGGGAAAAAGTCACGGGTACGAGAGTGGACAAAGAAGTAGTCACACGGTCAGTTCGGAAGACTCTTGGGCAGATCGAAGAATATTATGAGTTCTAACTATGAAAAACGCCAAAAAAAAAATGGGCCAACCTTCTTCACGTAAAAATAGTGGTAAATAAACCGGCCGATAATTGTAGGCCAAGAAAATGACTGAAAATATTAAAACAACTCATCTCGTTGAAGGGGACAAAAAATAAAAACAACTCATCTCGTAAATTTGGGAAAGATGAGAGAAAAAAAGTTTTAACTGAAAAGATAGGCCAACCCTCACTTGGTTGGTACCAAAGGTTACAACAACCAGGAGGAGGGCGAGCGAGGGCGAGCGAAGAGGTCTGTAGGACGAGCTACCAGCGCTTCATAACCTTCGCCGAAATCAACCACTTTCGCTAAGTTCATTAGGTGGGAACGACCAACTAGAGAGGTATATGAAGACAAACGAGTACGAGGAGCTACACGACTGAGGTTGATTGCAAGTGCCTCATTAGAGTCACTCAAATTTATGGGCGATTGAACATAGGAAGACATTCTAAAATATCAATAAAAGTAAGTACGGAAGTAGTAACTCTAATAAAGGGGAGCCAAATCCTTACACGCAGTTGTAAGCACTAGTAGAATACGACAAAGGGAAGTTTGGATACTAGGACAATGGAAAATAGAAAATGCAAAAGTTGGACGGGAATAAACAAAAACATAAGAAAATCCTCAAAATTACAGAAGCCTTATTTATACTACTAAATGAATCTAGAAGGAAGTTGCGCCATCTGGTCGTCCTTAATCTAGTGGTGATGAATCAACCACGTGGATAGGAAACCCAAAAGATGTCATAGCATATTTGGAACCGCGCTATTACTCCTAAAACCGTCTCAAAACTCGTGCAATACATGCATTGAAATGAGCCTACATTAAACACATAAGGCGCCTCTCAAAACAACGCGCCTGCTAAAACAAAGAACCGTGTGTGGACACGCACCAAGACATGCACCAGACGTGCCCAAAGAAGACCACGCCGACACGCTTAGACCCCACAACTACCACCTAACATGTAGTTCGCTCGAACTATCGCTCCACACCAGACCAATGAATTGGAGGAATAGTAGGTGCTTGGAGAATCTGCACAAAAGCTTGCTGGTTGATACGGGCTCAAAATGATCCAAAGGCCTAACCCATAAAAATATCGCGCAACACGGTTTAAATATGGCCGAGGCTCACTACAGAACAACTCATCCCACGTGGGACAGACGGAAGGCAAATGTGATTATATTTCGGCTATGACAAAAGCAGAAAGCATGCGGTTTGAGTGGACCAAAGAAGGACCCACTTGACACCTAAAGTGAATGGTGCACATATCTGCGGGCTCTCCCAGTTGTACTGGTTTAGCTTTTATTATCTCTCATTTATATCCCTGTGGTTTTTTTGAAAAAAAAATCATTTTTTTTCGAAAGTAATAAATGAGTTCCAATTTCCTTTCCCAAAAAGACGGAATGCAAAAATTCATTCATTTTACGGAATGCCTCGAAATTGGCGGAATTTCAGAAAAAAAATCCGGGAATTACGTTAGTTCATAATCGTTTATTCCAAATTCAGATATAATAGAAATTTTAACAATATTTTTCTATTTTTTTTTTTAATATTTGCAGGAAAATGCAAGAAAATCTAAAAGAGAGTCGATAAAAACCAATAAATAAAAACACATGTAGGAACAACAAATTATAATATAGCTTTTCTTATAAGGAAAAATACAACATAAAGTTTTTGTTACCAATTAATTTTTTTAAGATTTTAGTTTACTTGACCCTCGGTACTTATATTCAGTACCGGTCCAATATATTCGGAGGCCCGAGAGAAAATAATAAAATATCTTAAAATAATACCGAGGTTTGCAGGTCGCGCCCCGATTGTTTTCTGGATATATTAATTTAGATAAAGATTTATTAATAGAAGCCTCATTATAGAATAAATATACTGCATATTTAGATTATAATTTATTTTTTTCTAAGAAAAAAAATTAGAAAAGTATGTAAAAATTGATTTAATTTAAAAAACCTATTCATAAAACATATTTCTTATATTGATAAAATAAATATAAATATTTTAATATCACATGCTATAACTATGTTAGTAATTATTCTAAATTTTAGTTTTGAGAAAACATATTTACTAATTATTTGGTATGATAACCTCATATTTATGTTATATTCAATAATATTCAATTCTAATGTTAATAAATGATTTTTTTATTATAAATATTTTTCAATCATTAAATTTCATTAATTTTAGATAAATTCTACATGATAGTAATTAAATTTCTATAAAATAAAAACAAATAACATTGAAATATATATAAATAACATTGAAATATATATAATTTTATATGAATTTTTTTTGGGGCCCCTACCAAAATTGGGTCATGGGCGTGGGACATGCTCGCCCCACCCCAGGGCCGATTCTGCTTATATTTTCATATAAATTATAACATAAGTTTATTATGGAATTACTAAATTGGATCGGAAATCGGATCAAATATTGGAATTTATGGTAATTTTATGTATCATATAGATTATGTCCCAAATAAATTCGAAAAAAATCGAAAATCGGAACTTTGAAAATCAGAATGACAAATACAGTTTCATTTTCAGATATTTTCGTATTGAAACTGGCAGAATTCGGACATTTCATTCTGATTTCCACCCCTACTATTGGTGCAAGTTTGGAACTGAAATTCCAATTTCCATCGGTTCCAATCCGAAAAGTTTCGATTTTGGATTAATTTGTTTCATTCCAACTTCCAAAATTCCGAATTCCGGATTTTTTCGATATTTTGGATTGTAATTGGAACTGTATAAAAAGAGTAAGAATTTCCAATATCCAATCTGATTTAATTTCCGAAATTAATTCCAAAAAATTTCCGTTTTTTTCTCTAAAAATACACCTATGAATAATATATATATTATATATCAAGGTTCTAAATATCGGTTATCGAGTTTGAGGCGGTTCGGGACCGCAACACGATAAATCGGTGCGGCGGTGATTAATCGGAGAAATATCGAAAATAAATCGGTTTTTTGATTTAGTGTAATATATTTCTAAATATTAGTTATAAATACTTAAAATGTATAAAACAAAATTGAGCTTGATTCTCTCCTCATCGTTTATATATTCTAATCACATAACAAAAGTTTAACATTAATAGTGAGATAGAGAATGCCGCCGCGGTGTCTGGATTGTTTTGTATTTTGTTTTTTTAGGCCAGGTTTTTCTTACGGGTCGCTGAGTTTCGGTTTGATTGAAAGAGATAATGGGTTGGAATTGAAAAAAATAATAATAATAAGCACCCTATTTTCCTTGTAATAAAAAATAAATAAAAAAAATTAGAAAAAAATATTTTTTCGATATATCGCTCGAAGTTTGACCCGCCACAGACCGCCTCGAACCGCCTCACCGTCAAAAAACCGATTTTCAAAACCGTCACATAAATACCATAAAGGTTTATGCCCGCCACCGATATGGCGGCCGATATATCGGCCGCCACAACCGATATTTAAAATGTTATATATTACTTATTTTAAGTTTTTCTTTTGTCTTATGAAACAGTGATTTGATTTAAGTTATGTTTTAGGATTCGGGTAGTTAGAAGTTTTATTGGATATTACGTGGGTTTATTTTTATTTTTAACAAACTGTTTTTTTTCTTTTCGAACTGAAATTTAGTATGTATTAATTTTACTTTTATCGACGTAAATGTTCTTATATTTGGAAAATCATGAAATTCTCAGAAAATTTCAGCTAAGTTTTGACATTTTTGAACCTTATGTGATTTCCAAACTTATCTGAAATTCCGAAATTTCCGGGCCTTTTAGAATTGGAATCAATTTTTAGATTCCGAAAATTTGGGACTCAAAATTGGTGAAATTTTTTCGAAAAGGCTTATCCCGATCCCATCCATCCGACTTTCACCCCTAACCCTACACAAGCTAAAAAATATACAATGGATACTAAAATACAAAATATACAGTTGGGAGACAACAACTTTGTCGGAAGTTATAAACGGTCAAGATTTAAAGCTGGCCATACCATACACTTACAATGATACATATATGTTATTGTTTTTTTTTTTCCATCATTTTCTTCTACATCGATCTCGAAATTGTTAACAAAGGGATCCAAATTCGGATCATTTGACACCATATATTTTGTTGCTCCACGCCAACTAAGCAATCTCTTTCTGATCAATACATCTCTGTTGTTGCAATTACTGATGAAATTGAAATTGCAGGCTATTTTTTATGAACTGGAATTTGGGTCCAATGCATGCACCTGGATCTCGGGTCATTATTTTGGACCCGCCACCGGTAGGGTGCAATGTGTTTTATTTGGTTCCCTCTTATGGACAAGTGCCACTAATAAATTGGCGTATGTTTCTTATTTTCATTTTAAATCTAGGCTTAATTCCACTTTACACCCTTGAAATGTAGTATTTTTGCCGTTTGCATCCTTGAAAAATATTTATAGCACTTTGCAACATTGAAAATAGGGTTAATAAGATATAACCCCCTCATTAGAAAAAATATTAGGACTAACCACCTTACAATATTTTTAATGGGTCAAACCCCCTCAGAAATGTCAATTACTGTACTACCCCTATAATTTGTAATAGCGAAGACCCCCCCCACCGTTTTCCCCAAATACAGCATATCTTCAACCATATTCTTCAATATAATTTCTCCCCCATTTCCATTGGTCTGCTATATTTATGCCGATAAATTCTCCCAAAAAACAAACTGCAATATATATCGGATATTTTCCCCTTTCAAACATTGCCCTAGTTTGCTACATCTTCAGCGAAAAATAAAAATCAGAATACCATTATATTGTGCAATTCGTTCAGCAACACAGTTGACAAAAATGGTGAAGAACGGCAAGAAGAAGACAGGTAGTTTGCTATATACCCATCTCTACCACATAATTTCTGTTTTTGACACCTTCTTCAGCGACTCCGAAGGACAAAATCGAGGTCTCCTACAGAAACGGTATATAGCGGTACGCGACGACCATATGCGACGGTTCGGATGTCTTCCATGGTTGATTACTCAAAAATGGAGTTTGTAAACACGATTGTTTTTTAAATCTACAGATCTATGGTCGCACTATTTGTTGACTCATAAAATATTTGTTTTCCTATGAAATTTGTTTTATCAGAGTCCAAAACAAAGAAAAGATCAGTATAAAAATCGGTAGTTCACTATATTTTTCCCGAAGTCAACTATAAAATCGGTAGTTCACTATATTTTTCCCGAAGTCAACTATAAAAATTAGATAGTCCACTATAATTTTTACGATGTCAACTATAAAAAATGGTAGTTAACTATATTTTTGCCAGAGTCAACTACAAAAATTAGATAGTCAACTATAATTGTTCAAATGTCAACTATAGAAAAATTGGTAGTCAACTATAATTTTTCCATTAATTTACCATATTATTTTTCAATTTAAGATACTATGATATTATAAAATTGAATACTCATGATAAAGATCCCATCTTCATGAAAATATAAATTTCGTAGAGTAGAAAATAAAATGATTTCAAGGACCAAAAAATGAGATATAGAAGAAAAGGTACAATAGTGAAATAGTGAGCAGAAATAGTGGAAAAACAATAAAACAGAAACATACGAGAAAAGAGGAATTGAGGGAAGAGAAAGAAGAGAGAGAGAAGAGAGAGGGAGAAAAAGAAAAAAAAAAAGATACCGGGAAAGAGAAAATTGGGGAGGAGAGAGAAGAGAGAGAAGATAAGAGAGAGGAGAGAGAAAAATAAGAAGAGAGAGAGAGAGAGAGAGGGAGAGAGAGAGGGAGAGAGAGAGGGAGAAAAAAGAAGAAAAGAAAAAGATACGGGAAAAGATGAAATTGGGGAGGAGAGAGAAGAGAGAGAAGGGAATGAAGAGAGAGAAGTTAGGAGAGAGGAGAGAGAAAAATAAGAAGAATAAAAGAACACGTTAAAAAATTGAGGAAAATAAGGAAGAGAGAGAAATTAATGGAGATATAAAATGACGGATATGAGAGAAATAAGGAGAAGAGAGAGAAAGTTGGAGATAAATATGGACAAAAAAGGGCATAATGGGCATTAACATAAGCTTAGGGGGGTCACACAATTCAGAAAATATTAAATGGATTTGTCTACAAATGGTCAATTATAAATTGGGCCTATACTATATTATTTTACCTAATGAGGGGATTATCCCTCATTTTCCCTTGAAAATATTCACAATGCACCATAAATTGAATATTTAAACCTTAATGAGAGCAATTTCATATTTTGTTGGTTTTTTTTTTTTATTTCCATGTGTGCAAAATAACAAAATAAATTATTATCTTATAAATCCAACATAATTTTGAGCATACAAAGTGCAAGAAAACAAGAATCATGCCGAATTACTTACCAAAAACAAAAACAAAATAATATTTTCTCACTAAGGTATTCGTTTGATGGATCTTCTATTGTACGTAACAAGTAAATATATTTGATACAAATTTTTGGAACAAAACAATATACTTTTCAAATAATTTGATAACAAAATAGTTGAAGAGTTTTTTTTAATTGTTTTCTTTATTTTTAAATATTTTTTTTGTGATAAAAAATGTAACTTTTTAAATATGTTGATAAAATACGTATTTTAGTTTTTTTCACTTTGTAGTTTCGAAAGGATTGATGAATACAAAAAAAATGATTTGACATTTGGCATGCCGAAAAATACCACTAAAAATATTCAATTACCTTCGTTAGCTTTAAAAAATCATTTAGGGTGCATTATGCATGATTTTATTGTGTTTTGAGAATGCAAAGTGCTATTAATTTTTTGAGGGTGCAAAGTGCCAAACACCAATATTTTGAGGGGGCAAAGTGAAATAAAGCTATTCTTTTCATGTAAGGTCACTTTGTTAGTCATCTAGTGGCTTTTACAACTCATTTGGTATGGACTCAGAAGTAACATAAATAAGATGTAGACGGGTCAAAAATGTTTGGTGAGAAGGGAAGGGTTATTAGAGATGGCAAATTAAGGGGCATAAATAAATTGAAGAGTTTCATCAAAAAAATAAAAATAAAAAAAATTGAAGGGTAAAACACTTTACCACCTTGTAATATGGTATATGTAACACTTACCCTCTCATGCTATGAAAAATAAATTTAACCCCTCAATTTAATGGTCAACTTATTTGACTCTTAACGGTGTTAGTAGCAAAATAAATTTAATATATTTTTAATAATCCTTACTAAATGACACATTTTCTTTATTTAAAAAATATTATATGTACTATGAATAAATTAAATAAGTAATTAAGATAGTAATTTTTTTTAAGTTTTGGATTAAAAATAATTGCTCATTAAATATTTAAATTAAAAAATAATACTTTAGGTAGTACAGTTATTGATATATTGGATGAAATTATTTAACTCATCAAAGATGTACATTAAAATTTAAGATTTATTTGTAACATTAAATTTCGTACACTTAATCATAAATGTCAAAAGGGAAGTTAAATGAAATTTGATGTTACGAATAAATACAATAAAACATTAATATACATATCATTAATTAAAAAAATATTACTCTGGAATTAATTTTTTTAATATAAATATTTAAAGAGTAAATATTTTAATCCAATATTTAAACAATATACGTGATAATAATTTATTTAAACAATATACGTGTTAAATATTTTAAGTGTTTTATTCAAAGTACGAGGGGTAAGTGATGCCTAGAGTAAACATGTTGTCAATATATCCTTTCAGGCACATACATACGTCGTAGTAAGTCGATAGACTTTATTCTCGTATTACGCCAATCATTCATTCAATCGTATTTGATGACTATTGTAGTACACTACAAACATGCAAGATCATCACCACCTTAATTTCCAACTAGTAAAGTGCACAAAGAAGTTTGATCCAGTTTCACCATGTCGATGGATGCGCAAGTAGGAGAACTGAAATCTGGTGATGGCGATTCTTCTTTTCGAGCCGATGAATCAACGTACACATAGCTTTACTATTGAGCAATATAATGGGGCCCACGTAGAAAATAACCCAGAAGCCCTAACAGAGACCTATCTCCATTTATACCTCTCTAATTATTGAATTTTTTTTAGTTGGTTGCTATTGGTGTGCCATTCATGTAGGTGAGAATTTTTGTTCTTCTGTTGTGTTTAACTTAGGTTTTATGTTGGGAAAAAATGGGTCTTTACCGGGAGTTTTGCCGGTTTGAATGTTTAATTGATAGGTTATATATATATATATATATATATATATATATATATATATATATATATATATATATATATATATACACGACTTTTAATTAATCCATGCAGTGATGGAATTAATACGACTTTCGATTGCATAAGTGTTATGTTGGCTTATTGAGTTCATAATTGAAACATATTTAATTACTAAGTCTTGTTTTCACTTATTATGCCAATTTAGACGGTCCGAATGGTTAAATTTACAAGTTTGTTAGGTCATCGTTGCTATATCCCGTGGATGTTGATGCATTCATATCTCGACTAGAAATGCTATTTGTCTATTTTGGTTGTTTTCTAATTTGTCTATAACTTATCTACGCAGACCACTCGGGGGGCAGACATGACTGATGATTTTGTCCGATCCGATTAACCTATCTGCCTCGGGTCGGTGTTTGTAAATAGGCTTAGGGTTTTTTCGTGGCCTTGATCGCTTGTTGAGTTTCTATTGGAGCTTAATATATATGGCCAAGAAGTTGTGTGTCGGTGAAATTAAACGAGGTGATTCGGTTATTGTTGACGTTGATTCTCATGGGAAGTTGGTGCTTCTTCGACCTAGTAGCGGTGACCTGGCGGCGGAACAGCTTGAGGAACCACCGGTTGTTGTTGGCTAGATGGTTTTTTTTTTTTTCTTTTTTCAGTTTCTAGACTATATTTATACTGAAAAATATAGAATCTGTCCGCAGTGGAGAAAGAAATATAGAGTTAATTACGAGTTGCATTTGGAGTAAATTTGTGTCGATTATTTTAAAACATATCATGTTATGTTAATTTTAACATTCACAAATCACAATAGTAACATGAGAATTACTTGTGAAGCAAAGTAATATAAGTTTGAAATTCGTTAAATCCAGATAATATGTTATTACAATTTGCTTAGTTCAAATTATATTATCCAAATATAACCTCAATTAAAGGTTCTCACTTATCTCATGTGGAACGTAATTAAATTAGGAAAATAATAAAATTACTAAAAATGGCAAAAACGAGATAACTCATAATTCTAACAGAATTCTAAATTCTAGAAACAACTCAATTTACGGATTTGCAATCCGATTTTTCTATGTTTTTTTAGTAAATTGACTTCACTTTTGCATTAAAAAATTTCAATCCCATGCATCGCACGGGTGAAGTTACTATTTGCATTAAAAAAATTCCTTAGGCCGTTTTGCTTGAGATAGAGTTAGTTTTGCACTCAAATACAATTTGAGTCCGTATTTTCCCATAATTACTTTTGGTATTTCCACCGATGCCCTAATATAACCCGTCTTCGAATTAAATAGTTATTTTGCAATTCTAGTCGAATCTGACGTTCCGTATCAATAATTTTTTTCACAGAAAGGAAGCGTGTAAAAGAGAAATAATTTCTACGAATTAATCCTATAGAACAAAACACATTAAGAACCCACCAAAACCTCTGGAATCCACCAGAAAATAGAAAAAACTCTAAAGATTTCATTAACATTCGAAATTCTCTCAAAAGAAAGTCAGTACTTGATTGATGAAACTGATTACATGTGGCTAAACGTACATATGAAATTGAATATAAGATATCACTTAGTGGATGTTATTTATGTTCGCATTCTAAGAAATTGTTCGAGGTGCTTTCTTTGTCTATTTGTACCCCAGAAATCCGTGTTCATGTTCCACATTTGATCAATCCAAACAACATTTTTTGTTGTTTGATATATTTTTCTTCTTCTCTTGAATTTGCCCACTATTTATTATGTTTCGAGGCCAAAAAACACTACATATCGGCTTCATTTTGTTGTTGCTTGAAGCAAAATTGTTTTTAGAATAAATACGTATGTGTTATTCGTATTTTTAGCTTGCCAATTTTTGACTATATGATACTTAACTTAGGTTAGGGGTTTTGAGAAGCTACCAAAAAATATGTTCGGTAATTTTTTTTTCTTTCACATTTTCTCTATTTTCTCTGCTATTTCCATCTTATTTTGGATCTGATTTTCTCTCTATGTTGTTTGATGTCGTTGCAGTCAGTTGGGAATCCGTCTAACTATGCCGCTGGATAATTTAATGATACGTCTGTTTTATATTTTATTAAAATTCACTTACTTTGTCGCTATTGAAGGGGATTAATTTGATTAAGTAATTACATTCTACGAAGATAGTTGGTGCCTTGATGCCTCCTTGTGATGCCGCTGGTACTTATTTCTTATTTGCTAAGTTCGTACACATGCAAACATTGATATAATTACATGTATATGTGAGTTTATGTTGTGACAGTAGTTAGTGGAGTTATTTCCCAAATAACTATTGCCCGGATTGCGCTTCTCTCAATATATGTTTTCTCTCTCTCCAAATTTTCTTATAATCTAATTTTCTATTAAATTGAATTTTTTTTTTCTATACTTGAAATTCGTTTTAAAATTTGATTACAACATTTGATCTGCCAGAAGTTTGTGGTTCCCCGTTCCTCTCGGTAATTAAGAATATTTGAGTGGTAATTTCTCCCTCATTTTTGTATGATGTCTTATTTTTTTAATTTTTTTTTTAATTTATCATATGCATGCACATATTTTTTTCCTCATTTCTAATGTTTATAATTTATCGTATGCATGCACATAATTTAATATAACTATTAATCAAAAATATATATGTCGTGCATTCCACAAGAGGAATTACTATTAAAACACGATAGTTACATAAAACTTTTAGATGTCTTTTGAAGTTTTTATTAATTGACTTCACTTTTGCATTAAAAAAATTCAATCCCGTGATAACTCCAAATTACTAGTTTATACTAATAAAACTGAAAACCCTAAATTAAACTAGGAAAATAATAAAATCACTAAAAATGGCAAAGACGAGAGAACTCCTAATTCTAATATATTTTAAATTCTAGAAACAAGTCAATTTACGGATTCGCAATCCAATTTTTCTACGATTTTATATCAATTATTTAAATATTTCATAAAATAGCAAAAACGAGCTTTTAGGAGTCTAAAAGACCTTTGATTGCTAAAATTTGACGTGATCCATGAATTTGGCTCATTCCCTAAAAAAAAAATGAATTTGGCTCATAAGTTTTGTTCCTTGGGCCGTTTCTCTTGAGATAGAGTTCATTCCCCACTCACATACAATTTGAGTCTGTAGTTTGCCATAATTTCTTTCAGTATGTCCACCGATGCCTACTAATAACCCATCTTTGAATTAAATAGTTATTTTGCAGTTCTAGTCGAACTTGACATTCCGTATCAATCATCCATTCTTCAAAAGAGCTTGAGCTCGAGCTATAATCAAAATATAACGATGCATGTTTCTTTACAAAAAAATTCAAGTGCTCCACCAATCTTCTCGGCACAAAAATCTAGCTTACAAAATCTTCCTCCAAACTAAGCATTAGAAAAATTATTTTATCCGTCGATAACTCCGCTGGCTCCACCGATTTCTCCAATACGAAAATATTACAACTACCGCTATCGATAGTTAGGTCACATACTTTCACACAATGAACTTGCTCATTATTTCTCAAGAAGCTACAAGACAGATGTGTTAGTAAACAATCTTTGTGAATCCTACAATAGCTACATCTTTGAGGCCAAAGAGAAGCCTATCATCAGCATGTTTGAGTGGATCAGAAGTAGATTGACAAGCAGCATTCAAACAAAAAAGGCTCGAATGGAGAAGTATGAAGGGTCTATATGTCCTAATATCTTGAAGAAGATCAATAAGGCTCAACAACTTGCAAGAAATTGTTTCCCAAAGATGGCATGGACAAGAAGAATTTGAAGTGGATCTAGCTACCAGAACATGCACATGTGTACTGTTCCAATTAAATGGGTATCATTGTCATCATGCATGGGTTTGTATTGCAGATATGAGGTATATAGTTGAGGACTATGTGGACTCATGGTATAAAAAAGAGACATACTTGAAGGTTTATGCATATATGATACATGCAGTCTCTGGACCAAAAGACTATATATATAAAGACCTCTTTTGAGCTACTTGCAGCCCCAAAATTGAACAAGAAGGTTTGAAGACCCGAGAAATGAGAAAAAGACATCCAGATGAACTTCAGAGTACTTCTTACAGAAAGGGTCTCACACATACTTGTAAGAACTCCCTACAACTAGGCCATAATAAGGCATCGTGTAAGATCTTACAAAACTAAACTTTACAAGGTACTTTTAGCTTTGATAAGTTTTTTCCTTTAGATTACTTGAATTTTATTTAAGGATTTCAATGATTATTATAAGTTATTTGTTGGTTTGTTTGTCTGTGATAGGGAAACCCTGCAACTGAAGAAGTTCAAAATTCTCAAGGTGCTCCTCCTCCATCTTCCAGTCAAGGACCATCAACCTCTGTTGCACCAAGTTATGTTCAACCGAGCTCTTTTACACCAAGGTTTGATGTTTGCAGCTCTGTTGCACATTCTTTTACTCAACCTATCTATGTTGCACCTTCATCCATTCAAGAACCATCGAGCTTTGTTGCATCTTCTGCTCTACCAGATAGGGTTAGAAACAGTAAAAAACTGTTATATTTTTAGCTCTTCTTTTGGCATGCTCATGCTGCCCCATTTATTTTGCTAAATTATATGTGTTACACTTGTAGGCAATTCGGGAAGAATAAATAAGGGTTTATTAGGAAGAAATAAGAAAAACAAAAAGACAAAATGTACCGCTTGTTGTACCAACTGTTTGTACAATTTCACAAGCAATTGTTCCTCCAATGGCAAAAACTAATGTTCCTCCAAATGTTCCAAATTCAAGTAACCCTCTAGTGCCCAAAAGGAAGCCTCAAATATCCGAAGTCCTGCATAATATTAAGGAGGTTTCCAAGAAGAAACACATTTGGAAAGTTTGACTTGTAAATGTTTGAAAGTTGAACATGTATTTTGATGGCTTTTGATAGTTTTTTTTTTTTTTGGTTTTTGATGCAATTGTGACAGCCTTTGATGGTTTTTTGATGCAACATTGGTTTTCTGTTAAACATTATTTTTGTTGGAGATATTTTGATGCATTTGGAGATATTTTAATGTTCTTTTTTTGTTGTTGGCTGTCTTTTGAAATAAAATTGTTGTTTATTTGAGATATCTTGATTTTTTTATGGATTGATTCTTTGCTGTTGAATTTTAGGTTGTTATTGTTCAGTTTTAGTTGTTGCTTGTTTGGTTATTATTGATATATTGGTTGTTGCTGGCAAATACAGTGAAATAAAAAATACAATGGAGATGATTGCAAATTTTCATTAACCTAAGGGGTTTTTTGCTAATAAATTTGAGGGTGCATTTGGATGGAGGGATTTGGGGGAGGGATTTCAAATCTATAATAACAAATCCCTCGGACTTGTTTGGATGGATTTGGAGATGGATTTCAAATCCCTACCCCTCCTTTTTAGTTGATTTTGGAGCATTAGTGATGGATTTCAAATTACTCCAAAATTGGAGTCATTTCAAATCCATTCTCCAAATCAAATCCCTCCCCAAATCCCTCCATCCAAATGGACCCTGAAATCATAGGAGGTGGTTGCTGGTATATGTGTACATATGAGGGTATTTGCTAATTTGGTAATCAAATACTGTGAACTTCGGAAAGGGGAAAAACAGAATTTTGCCATTGCAAACTTGAATAAATAATGAACAAATAACATAGCAAATTATCAATAGTACTTGAATAATATATAACATTATCAACATGACATTGATAAACAACAATACTACATTACATCTTGCATTAAATAAAATATATTAAATTTATTAAAGGTTTCAAATCTTTATAAACATCATTGGAACAATGGCGAACAATTCTACGCATATAACCCATGTATATTTTTCAACATGATTCGATCACGCTAATGGTTTTGTTTTTTCTCTGCGACAGTAGCTTTAGAAATAACTTCATCTAGCTCTTATATATCATCTGGCAAAGCTTGCTCAATATTTTCCCAACTTGGATATTGTAAAGTCACCCCAATGGGTTCTTAAGTTGCTCGATACGAGTCACACCAACGGAAAACTTTGCATTGACGAAACTGACAAGAATAATACAATCTTCCTTTTGATGTTTTGTTGCAGCTTCGACCACTCTTATACAAGATTTCAAACTACATAAACAAAATGGGCCAAATGTATTACCTTAGATCCATATATGGGTTGCATTCTTTTTTCTTCGTCATTATTTCTCTAATTTGCTTGAGGTGTGAGAAGACATTATTTCTCTAATTTGCTGAGAATTGGAAAAAATGAATTGAGAATAAATTGGGAGAAGAAGACGATGGCAAAAACCCATTATATTGGAAGATAAGATATAAAACGACGTCGTTCGGTTCTTTAATGAATTTAAGGGTACTAGTGACTTTTAAACTCGTAAAATATACAACCATTCGCATAATTTACGCATGCTTACACTAAAAGATGTCAAGGGATTTGGTGACATTGATTAAATTTCATAGTGGGGTATTTGCTAAGAAATTTAGCACGTGTGGTTTTCCGACAATTAGAGATAACACAAGGGTGTTTCTTGCAAAAAAAACACCCATATAAATACGAACTAGAAGGCCTAAAATTCGAAAAGTTTATTTCATTTCGGAATTACTGACGATTGATGAAGCTCTTCTTGAAACGCCATTACACACAACTCTCTCAGCCGCACTACACACAACACTCTCTCAACTCCAAACAATCTGAACTCATCCAGCTCTGCAGAGCAGGCTCCGTCTCCGACGCAGTTACTCTTCTCTGTTCCATAAACGCCATAACCACCGACGAAGAACAAAATGTGGTTTCAAAACCAGTCATATATGCAACCGTGGTGCACGCCTGCACCAGATCACTTCACTTCACCGCCGGCCTCCAGCTCCACTCCCACCTCGTTAAGTCCGGCCTCGAAACCGATCGTTTCGTGGGCAACAGCCTCTTATCCTTCTACTTCAAACTGGGTTCCGATTTTAACGACACTCGGAGATTCTTCGACGGGTTGCCTTATAAGGATGTCGTTTCTTGGAGCTCCATGATTTCCGGGTACATTCGCGCCGGAAAACCCCGTAATGCGATCGGATTGTATCTCGAGATGTTGAGCATTGGGATTGAACCCAATGCTTTTACTTTGTCTGCCGTGATCAAAGCGTGCTCGGATATTAGAGAGTTGCAGTTCGGGAAATGCTTACATGGGGTTGTGGTTAGGTGTGGATTTGAGTGTAATGAGGTGATTGCGGCTGCTCTGATTGATATGTATGGGAGGAGTTGCAGGTCGGGTGATTGTCGCAAGGTGTTCGATGAAATGCCTGAACCAGATGCTGTCTGCTGCACCTCGGTGATTTCTGCGTTCACGAGGTGCGATTTGTATCGTGAGGCTCTGGGGGTGTTCTATTTGATGTTTAGGAAATACGGGTTTATGCCGGATTGGTTTACTTTCGGGAGTGCCTTGACGGCTTTAGGAAATTTGGAAAGATTGCGGCAAGGAAAAGAAGTTCATGCACAGGTAATTACCGGTGGGTTTCACGGGAACGTGTTTGTCGATAGTAGTTTGGTCGATATGTATGCCAAGTGTGGGGTAGTTGAAGAGTCGCAACGTGTTTTCGACAGAATGGAGAAAAAGAATACGGTTTCATGGTCCTCTTTGCTTGGGGGTTACTGCCGAAAGGGTGAGTTCGAAGTGGTGATCGAGATCTTCAGAGTTATGGAAAAGGACCTTTACAGCTTCGGGACTGTTTTACGTGCATGTGCTGGTTTGGCAAACGATAAACTCGGAAAAGAGATACACTGCCAGTACTTGAAGAGAGGTAGCTGGAGAGATATCGTGGTTGAATCGGCTTTGGTTGATTTATACGCCAAATGCGGCTGCATTGATTTCGCTCACAGGATTTTCTTGAAGATGTCTGTTAAAAATTTGATTACTTGGAACTCAATGATCGGTGGATTTGCCCAGAACGGGAGAGGCGAAGAAGCTGTCAGGATTTTCGATCAGATGATTCGAGAAAGAATTAAACCAGATTACATAAGTTTCATCGAAGTTCTGTTTGCTTGCAGCCATAGTGGTTTGGTCGACCAAGGGAAGAAATACTTTGTCGCAATGTGTGAGGATTACGGATTAAAAGCCGGAATCGAGCACTATAGTTGTATGGTCGATCTTTTAGGCAGGGCAGGCAAAATCGAAGAAGCAGAGGATTTGATTATTAATGCCGAAGAATTCAAAAGTAATCCATCCCTTTGGGCAGCTCTTCTCGGTGCTTGTGCTACCACGACCAATCCTACAGTTGCGGAACGGATAGCTAAGAAAACGATAGAATTGAAACCCGATTATCACTTAAGTTATGTACTTTTAGCTAATGTGTATAGATCGGTCGGGCGGTGGAAAGATTCTCAGACGGTGTGGAAGCAAATGCAGACGAGAGGTGTTAAAAAAATACCCGGAAAGAGCTGGATTGATAAAACCAGCTTCAATCCATTGGTTTGTTCGAGTTTTCCAGAGTACGTATGAATGGTGAGAAAATAATTTACCGAGCTGGTATTACGCCTTGTTGTCTTGTCGGTGTTCGGATTCCATGGATATTTTTACTAGACTTAAGCATTCGTGTGTTTGCCGGATGAACATAATCCATCGGATATTACGCTAATCCATCAAATACATTTTCTTAACGGACTATTGTTAATAATATCGATCCAAAAGTTCTGGTTCATACGACACGCTTTTCTTCAACCTTGTCCGGTTGCTAAGATAATAATGCAATCATATGAAAACCCAATTTTGTAATTAGACATTAAGACTAGAGGTCAAGGTCAAGGTCAAGGTCAAGGTCAGTCGACAGTCCTCAATAAACCAATATAAGAGCTCATTTTCTTGACAATTATTGGACGGCCCGACAAAGTATTCAGCTCAAACAAAGTCCAATTATGTAATTAACTATATATGGTTAATCTTACGAAACAAACGAGGCCTTAGAGAACAGTAAGTAGTTTAGCTATATAATCTCGACTCATCATAAACTGCGATTCAGTTAAGTCCGGATAACATATAATTATACATACTTGAAGCAACAAAACATTTAACCACTTTTACCAGTACAACAAATACACGAATCTCCAGGATTGCTAGAAGAAGAGGAGAGACTTATTACGGGACTGCAGAAAATATGGATCCGCAATTATACAGAGCAACAACCGAAGCCGACATTCTTGAATTTGTGAGAGCAATGGAAGAGGGAAACACTCGATCGACATCACAGCCCGCCGCCAGCCTTCTTGTGTGCAATTAGGCCCTCAAAAGAACACCTGCTTTGCACATAGCAACAAACTTCACTCGTTACGAAATTGTTCAACTCGTCTTCAAACCTTTTACACCTTTACGAAATTGTTCAACTCATCTTTATTCATTGAGAAAGAGAGGCTTCGTCGGGATCTTCGGATTCAGAATCTGTAAACTGCCGTACATCAGAAGCCAATCTCATATCTTGACTGACCAATTGAGCAAGATCGTGCCTATTTGCATTCTTATAAGCATCTATAACCGCCTCGTACAATGATTCATTAGGCTCAATATCACCATACTTGAGTTGGCTGTGTATTCGCTTCACCCCTTCAACCATACCGGCTTTTCCATAACAATTCACGAGATTTATCAAAGTAACAACATCGGGATCGAGCCCTTCATCCTGCATTCTCATATACATCTTCAAAGCCTCATCGATCTTGCCGTAAGCTGTGTAAGCACGAATTGCAGCATTATACGCAAACGAATTGAACCCCACGTCTTCTTTCGTAAAATTCCCACAAGACTCGAGCGCATACGCATGCAACCCCACTACAGAGAAAACAGAGGTTATTACAGCTTGTTTGGCAAAGGGTCTCCCTTCATTGTACGATGTTTCGAGCTCTCTTACAGCTTCACTCGGAATCCCTCCTTTCTTTAATACGGTGTATAGTACTTTGAATGTCCCTCGATCGGGAATAAGCTTCTGTTTCACAACCATCTCGTAAAGCAATTCGCCGCATTCAACTAGCTCGCCTTTCGTGGCATAACACGCCATCACTTTAGTGTACGTTACACAATCTCTCACTAAACCCGACCGTTTCATCTCTTGTGCAACTTCAATTGCCTCGTCGAGCATGCCCATGTTCTTGTAAACATACATCATGGTTGCGAATGTAACCCCATCAGCCCCGTTTTTCTCTCGTAAAGAATCATATATCAATTTAGCTTCAGACAGCATTCCTAATTCACCGTACAGATTAAGCATACTATTGGACGCCACAATGTCGGGACCCCCATCCAACTTGTTCATCTTCTCGTACATCTGCTTTGCTCCTTCAACCGAACCGATTTTACCGTAAGCCTTGATCATGGAAGTCAAGATTATGTGGTTCGCCGGAATCCCGGATTCTTCCATGACATGTAAATAGCGATTTGCTTCTTCGAAATTCCCATCCTCTGCAAAAGCATCGATCAACGACCCGTAAACAACTTCATTCGGTTTCACATCCGCCCGTAACATTTCTTGAAACACATCAACTGCATCGGAGAGCCTCTTGTTCTTAGCAAAAGTAGCAATCACAGCTGAGAAAGTCGAACATGTAGCTTTAAGCCCAGCTTCTTGCATTTCAGCCAAAAGGTCTATCGCATTATCGACTAAATCAGCTCCGGCTAACATTTGGATAAGGGAGTTATACGTGCAATCGTCTGGCCATGTACCTTGATTTCTCATGCCCCTAAACAGCGACATAGCTTTATCGTATTGTTCTCCCTTACCGTAAGCTTTGATCATCACATTATACTCCAAAACATCTTTCTTCTGTACCGAGCCAGAGCCCTCCCTATTACTGTAGAACAAAGACTCCGCTTCAGCCCAAAGCCCGTTCTCTGCATACACATCGATTATAGCAGCATAGGTCTTCGACGAGAATCCACCGTACGATTGGGACTTTTCAACCAAGAACTTCGCCTTTTCAGACAAACCTGCAGTAACATACATTTTAGCGAGCAGAGGAAGAGAGCTTTCGTGGATGCGCTTGTCCAATTTCTCCATTTCTTGAATCACAGATTCCACCTCATCAATCATATTTCTTTCACTCAGTGTTTTAAGGACAGCTCTATGCGTTACGTTGTCCGGAAAAAGACCTAATGCCCTAATATTCCTGTAGCACTGAACAACCGCATCTATGTCACCAGCACGAGCATGCAACGAAAGAAAAATGTTGTAAGTCTTTGTGTCGGGAGAAATCCCTCTTTCCTCCATTTTATCGAGCAAAGCCTTGGCCTCGGATAAACAACCCTGACTACCGCAAATGAAAATCATGGTGTTGAATGTGAAAGTATCGAGCGCAACACCAGCCTTCAACATATCGGAAAAAACACGAGCAGCATCATTCAAACGACCAGCCTTTCCATACAAGTCGATAAGAGTATTATACGTGGCAGTAAGACGGGGTTTTCTACTCTCGACATCAGCACCCAAGTCGGCCGAAGAATTCGACCTCCCACCAGTTCGGAAAAGCTCAGTCAACAGAAACTGTTTCAAACTAATACCTTCCTGATCAACACTGCTATCGAAATCAAGATCATCCAATTCAATTTTCCCAACGGACCAGTTCTTGAAGAATCTATCGGCCCTATTGTATTCCGCCGCATCCTTCAACACCTTAACGACGGTAGACATTGTGACTTCATCGGGGAAAATCCCTCTCAACTGCATATGTTTAATCCATAAGAGTGCCTCCTTCACCAGCCCCGATTTCCCGTACACGTCGACAAGCATTCCGTAGGTGTTGTTCGTCGGCACGACACCCTCTTTCGCCATTTCGATCCAACAAAGCCGCAATTCATCCCATTTCTTCGATCTACCCAACGCACGAAGCACGACGTTGTAGTGTATGACATTGGGAACATAATCTTCCTGTGATTTAAACCACTTAAAAATTCTCAAAGCTTTATCCCAATTACTTTGTTCTTTGAGAATTACAGTCTGCTCTTTGGGATTGAGCTTCCCATGATACATGTCAAGGGTGTTTTCGACATTGTTATCGAGCTCCAGAGACCGCAAAACAGAAGGCAAAATGCCTCCATATCTCTTCTTTTTCCCCTTGTTCGTGTTCTTATTGGGTAGAGATACACTTTTGGAATGACAGTGGAGTTTAAACCCCAGAAAAACCCTAATTTTAGTGTGTGTGTTGTTTGTGTTGTTGAAATGAATGTGTGGTTTAAACCCCAAAAAATGAATAGAATTCGACGGAAAATCAAGGGTTTGATGAAGCTTACATGGTGGCGAAGAACAAGAAGAAGAAACTGAAAAGAAAGCTGAAGTTGAGAGTGTCAGGTCCATTGTCCGGCGGCGGTGTTGGTGGTGGACGGTATTTTTTGGGCGGCGGAAAGGGTGTTTAGTTTAAATGGTGGTGACGACCTGTTGAAGAAGTGAGAAATTCATACAAAACTTCAAATAATGCCAAGATAAACAATCTGATTTTAGTGTTTGTTCAATTTTCAGATTAGACCACAAATTTTGAGATATCTATTAAAATATGCACATGAATTTAGAAGTTAGGGGTGTGCACTGTGCACGGCTCGGTTCGGTTTGGTTCGGTTTTTGGCTCAAACCAAACATGAATCAAATATATCGGTTTTTTGTAAATTAAAAATCATCTACGTCGGTTTTTTATCGGTTCGGTTTCTTTCGGTTTCAGTTATTTTTCGATCCAGAGTAACTATATACTCAAGTTATACATATAAAAGAATTCAATTACAATTACTTTCACAACTAACTAATCTATATCTATATTATATATAAAACTAAGATACACAATCAAAGTTTTCCAATTGAGGAGATTGAGTCCACATTGTTTAAATAATTTCAAAAAAACCCCACTTACCATAATCATCTACATTATTAATTAATTGATTCACATTATTAGTTTACACAATTTTATCTCTCCTACATGTCAAAATAGTGTTTTTATTGGTTAATGAGTTTCCTTTTTTTAATCAATTGTTTGATAGTAAATACGTAAATACATAAATGCACATAATTTTTTTTCTTTTTTATGCACAATATTTATATTAATTGCAAAACAACCCCACTTACAAGAATCACCCATATTATTAATGAAATAATTTGGTTTTCAAACTTTATCTCTCCTACGTGTCAAAATAGTGTCTTTTTATTGGTTAATGAGTTTCATTTTTACAAATAATATTTTGATTAAAAAAACGTATGAGCTATATGCAATATTTATAATTTTCCAATTGAGGAAATTTTATGCACAATATTTATATTAATTGCAAAATAACCCCACTTACAATAATCACCCATATTATTAATGAAATAATTTCACATTATTGGTTTTCAAAATTTATCTCTCCTACATTTCAAAATGGTGTCTTTTTATTGGTTAATGAGTTTCCTTTTTATAAACAATATTTTGATTAAAAAAACGTAGGACTTAAATGCATTTTTTAATTTCCCAATTGAGGAAATTTTATGCACACTATTATATTAATTGCAAAAAAAAAAAAAAAAAAAAAACTCCATTTACCATAATAACCTATATTATTATTTAATTGATTTCACGTTATCAGTTTTCAAATTTTATCTCTTCTACACGTCAAAATAGTGTCTTTTTATTGGTTAATGAGTTTCCTGTTTTTAATCAATTGTTTCATAATAAAAACGTAAATTCATAAATACACATAATTCTTTTTTTGGTTAATGACATTTAATGCACAATATTTATATTAATTGCAAGAAAAACCCCACTTACAATAATCACCCATATTATTAATGAAATAATTTCACATTATTGATTTTCAAATTTTATCTCTCTTCCATGTCAAAATAGTGTCTTTTTATTGGTTGAATTTCCTTTATGTGGACATTATTTTGATTAAAAAAAAGTAGGACTTCAATGCAATTTCCATAATTTTCACATATTATTACATTTAAATTAATTTAGATAAATCCGGAAATTTATGTCAATTTAAATCAATTATTTTATTTCTTACCTTTATTACATTCCTTAACTCTCCTATAAATTACCATTCAATACATTCACCTTCTTCAACTTTTCCACATACATTTTTTCTGTTTCCGAGATATGGAGAGAATTCTTGAGAAAGAATTCCATTGGAATCACCTACATGCAATGGTATATTTTATTATAGTCCCTTTTGTAGTATAATTTTAATTTATTGCTTTATTTTGTATTTGATTTCTTCCTTCAATTCTATTTGCAGTCTTTGAGTAATGCTTTTGTTGAAGCTTCTCGGTTGATAGGATTGTCTACTATCAACCTTCGCTTCGAGGACGGCAATCATCTTCAAGTTGTTGTGTGTTCGTGACAAAAACATGGATAGCTGTATGTCATGTTGACTAAAGGTTGGACAGAGTTTTGTTACGCAAATAACATGTTTTGCGACAACACGTACTCTTTTATTTTAACCAATGGGATGATGTACTTGAGGTCTGGCTTGGCCCATCATTTTAAATGTTATGATATATGTCTTGGCACTCCTTAAAGCTTTACTAATAATATGAGTTGCATGATTTTCAAATAATTTTGATTTTCATTATTAGGTTTATCTATCATTTATACATTATACAAATATATGTATTCATATAAATCGAATGCATATACTAGCCACATGGAAAGAGCATGGTATTCCATTAACATAATTGTTCGCATCCACAAGAAAACGAGTACCCATAAGATAAACCGAATAAATGTCTAGAAGGGAAAAACTATTATAATATATTACAAAAGAGCCACAAAATTGGGCCAAAAATGGAAATTTGAAAAATATCTAAATAACTAATCTTTACATAGATGTTATATATCCGATACATAGATATGTATTTCTTTTATAATTTGTGAAACTATATATGCATCTAAGCCCATATAATGTTAATATTTATTGTTAAAAACTATGTATTTACTATCCTTATTGTTTTAATAAAAAAAACCCATAATCTATGCAACAATTAAATGTAAAAGTGTAAAATCCTGTATAAAATTATATTTAATTGTTATTGTAATAATGTACAATAAGCAAATCACATATATACATATTTTCACATGTACAATAATGTACAAAATTATATATTGTTTCCATACAATATATGTAAAATGTATTAACCATGTATAAAATACATATGGATATTTTATATATCGGTATATATTTTCGTAGTGTATATTGGATATTTATTTTATATGTATATTTTCACACAATATATATTTTTTTTCCTTGATATTGATTAATAATGATGAAAATTTTAGAATTATGTATTGGATATATAATTAATTATAATTAAGAATATAAATCTATTAAAAATCGAAATTTGTGCAAATTATTAATAGTAAGTTGCTTAATTGTATTTCATCACATAGAATGTGAATATTTATTAGAAGACAAATTTTCGTAAATTAATTGTTCTTTCCACATGTTTCCAAAATATTCAAATCAATCATAGAGTAAAATCATTGCCAATGTTCAATTAATAATAAATGTACATATATGTATTATTGTTAAACCATTGGTTACCCAAAACAATAATTTGTAATTAACTTTTTACACAACAATTTTATACTAATGCAAAAACAACCCTCACCCACCCATAGTTGCAATTATTGAAAAGAAACCGACAATACTTATTTAAATACTACATATGCCCATGATGATGATTGTTAATTATTTTTTTGCACATCACAATTTATTAAAATTATAAAACAACCCCCGCCAGAATGATATATATATATATATATATATATATATATATATATATATATATATATATATATATATATATATATATATATATATATATATATATATATATATATATATATATATATATATATATATATATATATATATATATATATATATATATATTTTGTGTTTTTATATACACACATAAAAAAATAAACAAATATTTTTATTAATTTATTTATTATATATATATATATATATATATATATATATATATATATATATATATATATATATATATATATATATATATAAATATTAATATTTTTTTATTTATATACATACATATATACATATATATATATATATATATATATATATATATATATATATATATATATATAT
>NW_012194409.1:536554-588838 GCF_000504015.1 Erythranthe guttata
CAGTTATGAAGAAAAAGACTACTCTTGACAATGAGTTTGTAGTTCCGTACAATCGGGTATTGTTGAGTAAATACAGAGCTCACGTTAATATAGAGCTATGCGACCGAGAAAAAAAAGTCAAACAAATACCTGTTCAAATACATCAACAAGAGCCATGATCGAGTTATGGCGGCATTTTATGAAACACGCAATACTGATTGCGGTGCTGAGATTCGTGGCGAGATAAAGATGTACTACGACTGCAGATATTTGCCGGCATGTGAGGCAATGTGGAGGCTGTTTAATTTTGATATTCATTACAGAGACCCATATGTAATTAGGCTAAGCTTTCATCTCCCCGATCATCAGCCGCTTGTCTTCAATAAAAATCAGTCATTACAAAGTGTTCTGGACAAGCCATCTTCCAAGCAAACGATGCTCTTAGCGTGGTTTGAGGCGAACAAGAATTATCCACATGCTAGGGACTTGAGAATTACGGAGATTTTCCACAGCAGTTTGTGTATAAAGAGGATTCTCGCACTTGGGCGCCAAGAAAAAAAAGATTTTCTATTGGTAGGATTGTGAATGTTCCCCCTAGAAAGGGGGAAGACTATTACCTTAGGTTGCTACTTAAGATTCAAAGTAGTTGCACGTGTTACGAGGACATGAGAAAAGTTGCTGGCTACGTCTACCCTACGTTCCAGGATGCATGTTATGTGTTGGGTTTGTTAGACGACAAAGAATACATAGATGCGATAAGAGAAGTGAATGCTTGGGCATCTAGGGATTATATAAGGAGGTTATTTGCGGTTATGCTGCTTTCCAATAGCTTAAGCCAACCCGAACATGTTTGGCGAAGTTGTTGGTCAGATTTGGCGGAGGGTATTGCTTACAAACAACAACGGCTTCATAATAATCCAGGTATGACAATTTGTATAGAACATTATTCAATTAGATTTTAAATATTACTCATTTTTTTAATATTCTCTCTTTAATTTTTGAACTAAATGCACAAAATGTATCAAATTTTTGTGCAGATTTATCTATATCGGATGAAAGCTTGATGAACTGTACTCTCACTGATATAGAGAAAATATTGCAAAGTAATGGCAACAGTCTACGTAATTACACGCCCATGCCATTTCCAACCGAATTCGCGATGGAAGACACAGTAAACATATTGGTCTTAGATTAACTGGATTACGACCGGTTTGAAATGGGTAGAGAACTTCAACGGTGTCTTGCCTCAATTTACAGAAGAGCAATGAAAGGTTTATAATGTTGTCATGGATACTGTATCCAATGACCGTGGTGGAATGTTCTTTCTATATGATCATGGTGGAACGGGGAAGACGTTTCCCTGGAAAATTCTTTCGGCTGTAGTCCATTCCAAGGGAGAGATTGTAATTAATGTTGCATTGAGTGGTATAGCCTCGCTATTGCTCCCCGGCGGAAGAAAAACTCATTCTCGATATGGACTACCCATAAATGTACACGGGACTTCCACCTCCAGCATAACGCAACAAAGTCCACATGCGGAGTTTTTTATTAGGGCTAATCTTATTATATGAGACGAGGCTCCTATGATGCATAAGTACTGTTTTGAAGCGCTTGACAAGACAATGAAGTCAATATTACAGGTAGACAAATCGTCTGGAGGTAAGGTGGTTGTTCTTGGAGGAGATTTTAGCCAGATTTTACCTGCTGTACTCAAAGCATCAAGGCATGACATAGTACATGCTATGGTAAACTCCTCTCTGTTGTGGAATTTCTGTCTTGTCCTGAAGTTGAGTAAGAACATGAGATTGCAGTCATGTTATTCTCCACCTAACGTGGACGAGGTAAGAGAATTTGGAGACTGGATACTGAAGGTTGGTAATGGGGATGTTGGGGAACAAAATGTTGGTGCAACTTCGCTATAGATTCCCGATGACATGCTGATTGGTGCTTCAGAAGATCCATTCAGAGACCTACTGAGTTTCGTATATCCCGATTTGTTGAGTAACATATATGATCCAAATTATTTTCAAGGGAAGGAAATTCTTGCACCAACTAATGAATGCGTCGAGTCTGTGAACGATCACTTATGTCTCTCCTTCCAGGTGAGGAGAAGTTGTACATGAGCTCAGATAGTATGTATAGGGACGAGCAAACAACGGAAGATAATGAAGAAATCTATTCGACTGAATTCCTGAACACAATAAGATGCTCGGGAGTTTCTTCTCATGTCTTGAAGTTCAAGGTCGGTGCACCAATTATGCTAATAAGAAACATCGATCAAGCTAGAGAATTGTACAACGGGACCAGACTTCAAATTATTAGAACCGACATTCACGTTCTGAATTGCAAAATTCTATCCGATAAAAATATCGGTCACATGGTGTTCATTCCTTGGATGACTTTAATACCATCTAACTCCAGACTGCCAATTAAATTTCAGAGAATTTCTGTTGATTGTTTCTTTTGCAATGACGATCAATAAAAGTCAAGGCCAAACTCTTTCGCATGTTGATTTGTATCTTCCTAGGCCTGTCTTCAGCCATGGTCGACTATATGTTGCACTTTCCAGAGTTAAGAGCACAGGTGGCATTAAGATATTCATCAAGTGGAATTCGGGTGAACTCACCAATGTGACTAGAAATGCCGTATACAAGGAAGTAGTCATTGAATTTGAAGGTAGAAAATATTTTCATATTTATCACTTTTTCGTGTAACATGCCCTGATTTTTATTTTTTTAACAACTTATCTTTAGCAGGTCTATCTTCCTTATATTTTCCCCCGTGCGATGTTGTTTTCAGTTATGTCCCTAGGATACTCAATTCAAATCTTATTATCTTTAAGATTTATGTTTGTCGATATACTAATATTTAATATTATTCTTATATTGTAACTATGAACAACATGATACTCATAACATATTTTTAATATTGTTGGTCGATGAAGTTTTGTACTTAAATTCAATGAGCGTAATAATTGATATATGCATAAATTTGTTTTACAGACATGAATTTTCAGTTGAAAATATGCCGCCCCGTGCATCGCACGGGTGAATACTAGTTCAATGAAAATATAAAATCTTTAATCCCATAGGACTAATGATTGACAAGTCAAACTAAACATTTGTTTCACATCATTTATAAATTTCATTCCAAAAATGCCCCCCATACACAAAAAAATGAAATATGCACCAAATAAGATTTACACTGTATTTATCATTTTTTATTCTGCATTTAATATTTTAATTTTTGCATCTAGTATTTTTGTTATTATTTTTTTTCGTAGAACATGTTTTCTTTTTTTTTCTTTTTTTTTTTTTTTTTTTTTTTTTGCATTTTCTTATTTTCTCACCATTATAAAAATCTAATTTTTCCCTTTTTTTGCATACTATTGAAAATTATGATCTTTTTTTATTTTTTTTTCGGCTATAGTTATCTATAGAAAACCGTAGGAAACTGCAGTAGGTTGTAGTCACGTATAGACACACCTGTAGAAACTGTAGTAATCTGTAATCACATATTCTTAAAACCCTAACTTCTCATTTCAACCCTAGCCGCCAGACATCATAAATATTAATACACCCTCACAAACATCTATGGACATGAAATCGAAAAATCTTACATTTGTCCCACCAAACCATAGATTCCCTCCACCAAACCATAAATCCGCGATGCCAACATCACCCACGCTGCTAAAGATGCCACATACCCCACCCACGCTGTCGTTGCCATCCTCACCCCCAACATCGTTGCGCCACCCAGGGGCGAGTCCACCCTTGGGCAAGGGTGGACTCAAGCCCACCCTCATTTTTTAATTTGCCCCCTATATTATATCATATTTCTATTTAGCCCACCCAAATTTTATTAACTAGCCCACCCAAAATTTCAATTAATACAAAAGAAGCCCCATATTTTATTAATTAGCCTACCCAAAATTCAAATTAATACAAAAAAGTCCCAAATTTTATTAATTAGCCCACCCAAAATCCAAATTAATACAAAAAAACTCTAAAATTTATTTTTTTTCTTTCTTTTTTTTTCGTTTCTCCTTTTCCTATTTTCAAAAAAATCTCGGGGGCGCTGCCCCCGAACCCCCGAAAATTGAAGCCCCCCTGCACCGAATTCTTGGACTCGCCACTGGCGCCACCGGCAGCATCCCCGAGCGTCGCCGCCCAGCAAGCACCATCCTCATGCCCAACAACACGTTGACAACCTTTTGTTTTTTCATTTCGATTTTGAATATTAAAACATAAAATGGATATTCCTATTTATAATTTAATTTTAATTCCTAAAAAAATTCTGAAATTCAATACCGGTTTTTATTTTTGAATCATAAATACAAACAACTTTAAACACGTGATACTTGTTCAACTTTATTTTTAATCTCACTCTAGTCATTTATTATCTACTTAACTTTAGCATTCGAAATATAAACCCTACAATTTCACTCTTATACTAAATTAATCACATTTTTTTATCATTGAAATTCAAATTTTAAATTAAGTTTTTTAACTTTTAGAATTAAATTATGAAAAATCATAATTCTAAATTTGTCCAAAATTTATCTTGAAATTGTAAAAATAGAGGCTTCGGCTTAGAATAAAGAGTTTTGGAGTAGATTTGATTGGATTTAAAATATAAAAACTTGGTGAAAAAATCGACCTAAGAAAGCTTCACAAATTCATAAAAAGGAACATATGCAGTGGATACATGTATGAGTTATGCTTAAGATCCCATAAATTTCGTTTCTTGATGATTAATAATGCAAATAAAGTATGGGATGTGATAAATGCCGTTCGAGTTTTAATAATAACTTTTTGACTTCAAACGTGATTTTGATTATTTTTAATTCCAAATTTTGCAAAACCCGAAATATAGAATTTGTAGTATTCTGAGTTAGTTTTTTAATCCAACTTGAATCACCAAAATTGGATGTCGGATGAGAAAGATATACAAGGAATCAATGGATACTGCCCACAACTTTGATGTATTGAGGTATCTAAAATTCGAAGTGTGACTCATTCATGCATAACTTTGTCACACGGCATCCAATCTAGCGGATTTAAGTTGGATTATAAAGCTAACCCAAAGGACTATAGTTTTCGTGTTTCGAATTTTGCCAAAATCAAAATAGAAATATGTCAAAATCAGGTTCGAAGCCAAAACGACATTAGTAAATTTGAAATGACATTTAACATTTCAGATAGTTTTGCAACTATTTTGTCTATTCATACTTTCTTGTAGGGCAGAGACTGAGTTGGTTTTTATCCACCAAACGATCCACACACATTTTTAGGCGAATAAATATTTTTTAACCCACCGATAATTGGATCGGGTTAAAATTTTCAACCAACACATCTATAATGGGTTGGTTAGTGGTTTCGAATATTATCAAAAGTTGGTTGACCGATAATTATCTGTCAACCAACTATATTAATAAAATTTTAATAAAAATTATAAAATAAAGGGTGTGTTTTCTTAATTACTTTGAATTTCTTAATTATATTTTTTGTCAAATTGCTATTAATTATTTTGAACCGATAAATGATGATCTCGCAGTGGTATTATACAAAATGTGCATATTTTTACTCCCAAATTTGATATTTTTTTTAAAGTGAACTCGATGGCAGGTATAATCCATCACCGATCCATTCCGGAACAAAATATTCGGTTGTCAACCATCAACCGACCCACAAAGGTTGGTCGGCAGCGGTTTTCAAATTTGAGCAAAATTGGTTTCTGGATGGATCGTTTTTTAGACTGGTAATCGAACAATCCAACTCAGTCCCATCCCTATTTTATTTAATATGAACGCGCCGTCAATACTTAAATCAATTTTATTACAATCGATGTTGATTGAAGATTAATTGTATCTATTTATTGAATTGTAGATGCTATAGGCAATGTTTATTTGTAGATTATGAATCATTAGTTGCTACCGAGTATCAAAACATTGAGTGAAATTAATAACCATACTTTCTTAAAAAGGGGTTGTTAAATTAACCCATAGAGTTGAAGGTTTTGACAACTCGAAATGAACTGCACAAAATCGTAACATCGTAGTTATACAAAATCAGGGGAAAGTAAGAACAAAAAATAGTAAAATCGTAACATAAAAAAAAGAGGGAAAAAAAACGACAAGAAAAAAAATCTCTGTTACGGACGGACAGACCGAACCAGGAACTTTGGTGGGCATTTGAGCATGACAAGGGTAAAATGGGAAGAAAAAATGTGCCAAGATAATCACATCTTCTCCATCTTAAGAACAAGAATGCTTCTTCGGTTAGGTAAGAAGCGCGCTATAAGGGGTCAAAAGAGTAAAATCTAATATATATATATATATTGGAGGGTATAAGTTGTCAGAAGAAAGAATAGCCGACGAATTAAAGGAGACTCAGAAGTGTCGATTTTGACCATATAATTATTGTGATGTCACAATGCTGCCATCATAGTTGATCTTGCTGCATCCCTCCTCATTTCTGCAGCTTTTCCACTTCCTCTGAAGTACATGTAAACTTGCTGCACATTGTTTAAATTGGATAAACCCGAGTTTTAAATAATTAGCCAAGCACTAAATATCAAACGACACATTATTATTGGTTAGGATCTAACCTGAATCACCCATATGCTAATCAATGACTCGACGCAAAAGAACCCAAATCCCACAAGGTAAAATATCTGCACCGAAGGCGATATATAGTAAATTGAGAAGGCAATTTTCAGTAGTTCAATGTGTCGACAAAAATAGAAACTAAATACAAATACAGTCGTGAATTTTGAGTCTTACCCCAGCCAGAGTATTTTCACTTAAAAGGTCAATTGCAGGCAAGATTCCACTGAAACAAGTTGAACAGCCATCATCAGTAAGCAATACAACACAACAAAAGTGACGAGGACTATTATCAATCTTTTCGCATGTACGTATTTAAGTGCATCACTCTATCTGTGTGTTCGTTTCTTGTGCCTATTTTTTCATTTTCTATTCATTCTGTTTTACTGAGTGGTGCATTAAAAAGGAAGTCATGGAAGTTGCAGTCCGCGGTTCAAGCCAAAGAAAAGAAACATACGTCAAAGATTTCCCCTTAAAGATAATTGGAGGAGCAACAGTGGCGAAGACGCAGAAACCAATGTGGAACTGCATAAGCCAAAAAAAAAACAGCAGCAAATTCGTCAGATGCCTTCAAAGTTTAGGATAATCAGCAGAAAGTAATCGTATATTTACCATGTAAGACAAGAAGAACCATCCAAATTTCAGAGCACTGTCAGTCCTGGAAATGCATAATAATGCAAAATCAGTATAAATGCAAAAGGGATCCACAATCCACGAAGTAGTACGTACAACGAACAAAACATTAATCCAAAAAAATTGCCATGTCATAATAAAGTAGAAATGTATGGAAAATTAGGCTGGAGAAGAAACAGGCCAAAGATAGGCAACTGTCACACTTGGAATGCCATTATAAACACACACACACACACACACACACACACACACACACACACACACATATATATATATATATATATATATATACAGAGAGAGAGAGAGAGAGAGAGAGAGAGAGAGAGAGAGAGAGAGAGAGAGAGAGAGAGAGAGAGAGAGAGAGAGAGAGAGAGAGAGAGAGAGAGAGAGAGAGAGAGATCTTTTAGGTACCTCATTGCACGATACAGAGGACGGTACCATAACACATAGGCTCCTGGAACACCAGATATGAGGTAGATAATAGAAAGAAACCAGATTGTTGGACCTGCATCACAAAAAAGTCTGAAAAACATTAACATCTCTAAAGATTATCGAATCCACCAGTTGGCATTATACAAATTACCACGAACCTTCTCCCCTAATCCAAGCTACAGTAACTGCTACAACATTCCACAGAAGACATCCTATCAAACCTGCAATTCACCAGATCAAGTCAACAACTAAATCAATTAATTGGTAGTACATAAAACTATTACGAATTTTTTTGCATTGATCTATGCTCTTCTAGTTTTTCAATGAAATTCTTCTCAATGACATAAGGAATAAGAGTATAAGACACATACATGGCATTAATATTGTATGAAGTAATCCCGGCAAAATATGTATTTCTAGCATGTTGTTTGATTTACTGCTCAACGGAACAGCAATGATGAATCAATTGAGAGCGACTCATATTGCAAGAACTATTCATTTTTATGAGACTATAGAATATATACACATAAAATGGATTACTGTCAGAAAAAGAATCGTCTAACTCAGTGTTTCCTATTCTGATAAGAACGCGCTCTTAGTTCAGTTCGGTAAAACATGGGTCTCCAAAACCCAATGTCGTAGGTTCAAATCCTACAGACGTGATTATTTCTTTGTAGATTGAAACTGTCTCAGAAATTTGAAATTTTCATAAAAACATAATTAGACTGAAATAGATTCAGTTACATGCACAACAACTAAATTTGGACTGCGCGTGGATTATAGAGAGGATGCCAATAAAAAAAAATGTTAATCAATCATTCATGGTCCTCGAGCGCATTATAACATCCAGATATAGCATCGAACAATGAGCTCCAAAAGCAAAAACTGTAGAAATATTTTCCCTTTTCGTTAATATTTTTCTTGATGCATGCTCGAAGGACATTTTTACAGATCACACGTTCAGATCTCAATATTTTAACTCACATTATTCTTTCTACTTGGCAGATTATTCATCAAAGAACTTTATGCACAAGATGATTTGTAGAGATTTTTAGTAATCTGAACCACCTGAAAACTGTTCTATTTGCCTGGAACCAACCAGACTAGAATTTTACAGCAAATGAAGTACAATAAAGCACTCTGACCAGCATTTGCATGGGAAAACTGCAATGAGCATATAAAAATCGCCAATATAGTTCATTCCACTATTGTTTGAAAATGCGATGCAGGCAAACACTGACATATCAGCAAGAGAACCAGCCAGTCAGACTTTACAAAATAGCTTATAAATAACTGCCAGATATAACTGAAGGGGTAGGGTCAGCCAACTAAGCTGACATGCTCAAAGATCTTGTGTTAGGCAGACTTTTATTTTAGCTGACTAATTTAAACTGACAAAATTGTGAGCTATGAGCCTAAAAAAGTAGCCTGGCACGTTAAATGTTGTATGGTATTAGAGTCAGCATAGAATCAAAATAATTCTCTACTTGACTATAAAATAATGACTTCTACACATTTTTAATTTAATATGTATTTATGTCATAAAACATGTTTCATGAGGTAACTACTTTGTAATGCATTTTTGGTACTTCTCATCAATAACTTCCGTTATATGAGCTAGCCCAGTAATAGTATAAACTACAGCTGATAAAGAATGTGAGCTAAGTTTGACACGAGGGAGAGAAATATATATGAAGTATGACCTATAACAAGCAAGCGCGACGGTATTCGGTTTTTTGACACTCTTACAAAACATATATAAGAAACTTTTGGGAGAAGCACAACTGGATAGGCTTTAGATGAGGTCAAATATAAATGGATAAGTTCATGATTAGAAACCTTCATGAGATCTATTTTCTTGCAGTGGATAAACAACCATCACAAACGTCGATCAGCATCCCACATTTCATTTTTTTTATTGCCCTATCCAATGTTAACCCCAGCAACCAGTTCTAACACTTAGCAACTATCAAATGCACAACTTGAGTTTATCAAGCAAAGTACATCTTTTGGGGCTTTTATATTCTTGAATCTTGCTATACTTCTTGAGGAGGGGCCCTGATTTACAGGAGTTACTCGATAAATCCACCTTCAATAAAGAGGAAGCAAGTAGAGCGCAGAGGATGATACTCCATGCCTAATTTCGGAAAATTCAAGTTCATGATATAAAGAACAATTCTTTATCTTGCTCACCCTAGATGACATAAGGATGTCGTTCCATTAACTAAATATGTATATATAGTTATGGAAGTTATGGAGATAGGGAAGAATCTATCTCTGTTTCTTATGGAAGAACTCAGCTTCGTATTCTTGAAACCTCGGATTGGTTCTCTTTATGTAAACATGTAGTGTTAATAGTATGATATTAGAATGTATGTATAATCGACAGGCAAAAATATACTAATGGAAGCATTTTTTATGATTCGTTTTTATTTATTTTTGGTTGAACTGCCTATCAACTTTAAAACTAATCAAACTATTCTTTTTCTGTTCATATCTATGGCAACAAACATGAGAGAACCTTATGAAGATTGGTCAAACTTTCCTAAAAGTACATAGTTGTTACTGTGAACTTAAACCTCAAGTAAAAGTACATACGACCGAATTTGTACCAACTTCCCTAACTTTCATCAATTTATATCTTTCTGTAATGGCTAGAAGTTATAGATACATATCTATTTTCCTATGTCAAGCATTCGCAGTATAAAAGTTTCCAGTGTGACACTGAAGGTGGCTATAATAAAGGAACAAGTTCCTCAGGTAATAACCTAGACTTAAAAATTAGGCATACTTATTCAAGGCGAAAAGCAAATAATCATTACTGTGCATTATCATTTTGCTTATGGTCAGTAATTTTATTTAGATAAGGTACCCTACCAAATCTTAGCTGCTGTAGGATTTCTCTTAACTCTTAATGTGTTAATATTTTGAGCATCAACACTGAGAATTGGCACATATCTTAAGTCATTAGTACCGATAAGGTACCCTACAAATTGTTACGTCTTTCTGACAAACTAAGAAATGGGACACGTCACGGGGGACAAGTTAATCAGCAGTGGAATATACAAAAATCACTAGAATCCACTAGCAGGAGATGGGACGAAAACGAGTGTAAGGAACCTCCCACAGACTAATATTTCTGAATAACACATTCATAATGTCATAAGATAGCTCGACTTAGTCATACCCAACAATGTCGTGAATGCAACATACTGCAGCCTCTGCAGATGAATTGGGATTTCATTCGAAATGTCATGATGAATAAGGGGGAAAAACGGTGGCCAGTTTTTATCCTCGATGATGACTCCAGCTGACAAAGGAAAAGAGAGGAAAAAAAAAAGATAAGATGTTAAACTTTGCATAACGGAATATTAGCAACGGCTGCAATACAATGTACAAGCATAATTCACTAATTACATCGTGCAATGGCATCTTCCCTCCTTTTCAGGTCCTGCATAAAATCACAGAAATTAAATTGATTAAAATGTGATTAAAATGGTTACAAGTACAAGAATGCAATCTCTAAAATTCCGTATAAAGTACAGTTTTGCAAATCTAAGCCTGGATCACACCTGAAAACCACAGGGCACGAAGACAGGAAAACAAGACATAAGAAAAGGAATGAGATTGCCTATTTATAACTTATAAGTCAAGATATCTCAGAATAACAGAAGGCAAAATAAACCTTGCAACAGTTTCTTATAGGAAGACCACGAAAAGTTCACTTGAAATAATATTTTTAATTTTGAACTAGAGATCACCTGTTCCCTCTTTTTCAGTTCGGCCTCTTTAGCTAGAAGTTCCTTCTCTTTCTTCTTCAAATCCTTACAAGATTTAAAAAAAAAAAAAAAGGCATCATCTCCAGCACTCTAACTCATGATTTTGTAATGGAAGTTATTGAAATACCTTGGAACTATCAAGAGGAATATCAACCGTAGTCCCACGGTCGTAGTCAGCAGGTTCATGAGGAAGAGGTGAAAGCCTTGAGTTTGCCGGGGGAACAGATCCAGGATTCTGAAAACCACAGCAAGAAAAATGATTTATCAGAAACATAAAACAAAAACCGCAGTACGCAGAAACAATGTACATAAATTTTCTTATTCATGCATGCTGTCAATGTTTTTGTGTGTGTATTTGAATTGGAAAGTATAATTTTAAGAGAAAAACTGCCAAATAACCAAAGCTTCTGAATGCATTTCTTCAAGAACAGAAAATTAGGTATGCGATGAAACTGTAACATCAGAATTCATGGCTTGGAAATTTAAAAGAAACAAATGCTTCCAAATGTGGTCGACAAACCATTTTGAATCATATGCAGTGAATCGGCAAGCAGTAATCAGAGGGATACCCAAAGAGCAAAAAACGTCCAAAAAGAGTGTCAGATATCAAAACGCCAGAGTAAATAAAGTGGAAAGTGTCAGAAAGAGAGTAAGCTTACTGTCGTGTAAAACGCACCCCCGCCATAGTTCGGTTGACCCCTATCTTGGTCCTGCAATCAGAAGCTCACACCAATAAGAAAAAAAACAGTTCTCATTAGTATTAGAACAGAAGAGAAGTAGAAAAGTAAAATTATCGATAAAGCTGAGCTTCTAAGCCCTATTACTGATACCATTTCAAGCACTAGGAAAGACCAACCAAACTATTAATTAAAATCAGCAATAAATATAAGAAGATGATTATTGGAATAGACAGTCTAATTTAATAGCCCTATGGATAGAATATCCACATTTCTCCATCCAAAAACCAATAAACTATATGTGCAAGATTCGTGACGAGAAGTATGTATTTTATTTAACTCTTTGGCTGGCGTCTCTGCGGCTTAATTTAACAATCACACTCGCTTGTGACACAATTGGAGTCAAGTTGAGGATTTTAGCTCACTCGATTGAAACTTTATACATTCAAAACAAAGACAAGGAATTTGTAATCTTCTTTCACCTCACAATTGCCAATCCATAACCACAACAAAGAACAAAACAAGAGAATTAAAGTAAACCACTCACAAAAAATCCAATATATTCTTAAGTGAAAGGCCTTGTTTATTCTGAATCAGTTGCATCCACGACACACACATCGACACACAATCTAACAATTTACTTCGATTTTAAACAAAACCCATCCAAGAACAGGCTCATATATTACAAGAATTTTAGCAAATACAATACCAAAAACGTAAAAGTGAAAGCAAATTACAGCAGTTCATTTGCAATTTCATAAGAGCAACTGACAACATTGCAAATAGTAAACATGGGAAACAGATCTAACATTATCACCAACATTGAATTGTTCCAATCACATTTGTCAGCATTACGAAATTCACAAAACCACGATAAATTGATTATATAAAAAAAAAAATAACAGAGCAAATGTGGAATTACCGCAAAAGGATTCACTTCTTCGTCATCAAATGGGTTGGAATCGCGACGACCAGCCATGGCAACAGCGTCTCCTCAACAAAACAATTAAAAAATAAAAAATAAAAAATAGAAATTGATGGCGGAACGGAACGAGAAATTATACACGCGGATCTGGTGAATGTGTATGAAAATAGTGATCTCAATTAGGTTTTCGAATTGGTTTTTGCCAAAATCGAGGGGAAGAATGTCCGACCTAGATTAATGCCGGGAAATATATTTCTGGGTAAGGTTTTTGCTTAGTATTTAATTTCATTTTCGATGGAAAAAAAAAATAAATATGAATGGGGATGTGTAGATTGCATGGGAGAGGTGATATAGGATCTCTACATTAAAATCATAAAATCATGTTATCGTGCATACACGTAACGGTTTATTGCTTTTTGTATTGGATTCTCTATTTGCAATTAATGATCAAATTAAGTCTACATTATTAAAAAAAAAAAAAAAAAAAAAAAAAAGTGAGGCTATTTGGATTCCACCAAATTTTTCCATCATACTCATTTTCCTTACTCTTGGTGTCGAAAATGTTTGTAAAATTTGGTACAGAGATACATAATTCAATTTTATTTTTCTTTAATTATTCGTCTTCTTCCATGGTTCACTGGAACGGCGTCGGAATGGCCGGAACGGCTGTTCCGAAACGAGAACGGTGCCCTCCGTTTCGAAATCGTAACCAGAACGGTGTTTTCCCCATAACTCATCGGAATGCCGACAAATTGGTGGGATGGGCGAGAGGGAACCACGGAACGGCCCAGACGCGACCAGAATGGCACCGGAACGGCGCCAGAACATAAAAAAGAAAAAAAAAAAAAAAAAAAAAAAGCAAACAAATTTGACACTTGGTTGTTTCCCCTTAAATGTGAAGCCGATGCTAGTGTTTTTCTCATTTTGAAACGAAATGTGGAGAATGTGTTTCAAAGCAAAATTCTTGCTCTACAATCCAATTTTGGTGGTGAATTTCGTCCTTTCGCACGTACTTTACAAAGTTTTGGTATTACACATCGCTTGTCTTGTCTCTATGCTCACTCCCAAAACGGGACCGTTGAGCAAAAACATCGACGTATAGTTGAAACAGGGCTAGCTCTTATGGCTCACTCTTCCGTGATCCCCCACCACCACATCGGAGATTTGAAGGAACGAGTGGTCGAGATGACCTGTCGAGGAGGGCTAGGGACAAACATTATAATTTGGTTTTTTCTCGAGACTTTATGTACTTTGATGTTTGTTATTTTATAGTAGATTTTGTGTTATATTTTGGAGTTTGTGTTTCTTTCCATGGAGTTTGTATTTTCTTTGGTTAGTAGTTTTTTATTTTGGAGAAATTATTGCAATTGTTTCTCAAGTACATATAAAAAGCATACAATACATGATACTTTTGAATGATCAAATATTGCAATTGTCTTCCAAATACATATAAAAACCGTACAAATACATAAAATTTTCGAATAATAAATATTGCAACTGTCTTCTAAATACATAAAAGCGCTTAAAAAAGTTTAAAGAGCGCCTAGATAATTGATGTCACATATGTAGGTGATCTTGTAACACACCGGGTAAGTGTTCCAAATTGAAGATCAAAAGCAAGCCCAAGAGCCAGTTCAAGTCAACATCATTGCAGGTTGTGTTAGAGCTTTTAGAGCAGATTTCGCCCTTCACCGGATCTGCCGTGGACACTCCTGTATCAACATCATTGCAGGCTTTCCGGCGCTGTTGTAGCCGCATATACAGTCATGAAGTCAACTGCTACCTGCTCCGCTCGCGCGCACAATTTTTTTAAGGTTTCATGTCGCACTAAACTTGAACACATGTTTGTACTCTAAAAAACAAAATATAGTTTTGTGTTGTAGAGTACAAAACAATTAATATCTTTTGGGGGGTTTCGAGTTGTTGAACACGAAATTGAACAAATTTTATTTTAGCATGACGAAGTACTGAAATGTTTCGCAAAAAAATATAGAACAACTTATTTTTACCTCATAATTGTATCTGAATCGACCATTGCAATTGTTGTTGTTGTTCGTCGAAACATATTTGAGAAACAAGTTTCAAAGTCTCAAAATTTCAAAAATGAAAGTAGAGAGAATTTTAAATTTTTAGGAGTGCTGTTGTTGGGTGCTAAATACCAACACGCAAGTGCACGTATCGCAAACAAGTAATAAAGTGGACTCGTGAGAGTCGGATGTCGATCCCACAGGGAATACGCAAATTACCTAATCCTAAGTACCAAATTCTAACAATTATGATTTTTATCCAGCCTACGCAAGTTTGTCAAATTAAATCAATTAAACAACTAAACTAATAAAGAAAGCAAATAACACAAGAAAATATCAATTAAAACGGACCTAGGATTTTATCTTCCCCCTATGCAAGAATTGCTCACCCGAAACCCCTCAATTATGAAATATATGATTCATGATTATTAACCCGAGACACTAATTTACTCATAACCCGCTGTCGCGTGTATTATGAGTCTATTATTCATAAAAGATTCACTATATGTCTATGCAAACCAATTATAAATAAAGCATTAACTAACAAGTCTCGTAAATGGCTACCTAAGGTGATATATGTATGTCTACGACACCACATGCAATTGACACACTCATCCGGTGAAAACTACTCGAAGGCTCTTATACTTACCGTCTAATTATCAAAATAGCTCTGTCGAGTCAATCCCAATAATCACAGATAAAGCACATAAATTGATCAAGTTCATGCACTAACAATCATAACAAGTAGAAGAAATAATCATAAAATCATAATTGCATAATCTCAAGAAAAAGGGTTCGCAATCCCTACATAGGGTTCCAACAAAATCCTAGATTAAAAACTTAGCTACGCATGTTCGTTACGAAAAACATAATAAAAATACAAAAATTCATAAAATCAGAAAAGAAAAGGGAAAAGGAAAACTAGGATGAAGATTCGTCAGGTCTTCGTCTTCGTTCTCTTGCTCCTCGATTGCTTGTAGAAAAGATGAAAGATAAAAACTAAAAATAAAGATAAAAGGTAAAAAGATTGATCTAATTGTGTGCTTGTGACCTTTAAATAGGGTGCAAAAATATAATAGGGCGGGTTTCCTTGTGTAATTAAAATTCCTTCACTGCGCCCCTACGACCATCCGGACGGCCGTGTGAGATTTTGAACTAAAATCCGCACGGCCGTGCGGTCTTTAATTCTCCAGATTTCTGATTTTTTCACTTTTGGCCCACTTTTTCTCTGAATTTGCAGTTTTCACCCCAAAAGTTGCCAATTCTTCAATTTGCACCTAAAATACAAATAATAACCAAATTAAGCACCAATTATCGTAAAAACACATCAAAAGCTCCAATTAAAAGATAGAATTAAGTGTATAAATATACACTTAACAGCTGTGAAATAATGAGCAAAATTCACGAAGAAAAGAAAAGAATAAAGAAGGACAAAAAACAAGATAACTACGGACATGAGAACACATTGCAACCTTCGCGACCATTCACCCGCCACCCTCCCATAGGTAAAAGCCCATCACCTAATCGTTGATCTTCTAGATTTTCGAAATTAAAATTATAGTTTTTGTTTCGAAATCAAAATACTTGTTATGTTTGATTGAAGAATGAATGTGTATGTGTATAGATTGAATTAGTGTTGTTAAACGGAACAGTGCATTGTCGCGGACACTGCCGTTCCAATTCCGTTGCAACATCGCGGTTGTGTCGCGACCGGAACGAACACATTTTAATTAAATTGTTAAAAAAATACAATATATTTCAAATATGTTTTCAATAACAATATTACATTTCAATAATATGCAAAATATTATTACAATTTCAAAAATAAATATTACAAAGAATATTATGAAAATACAAGCAATATTAATACCAAGTAGAATACCGAGATGGAATTGTGTAAGATATAATTGGAGAGTGATGCCAAAGATCTATGATTCAGGAAATCTCCATTCTCTAACGTGGCCACCACCATCATATTATTTCTTTTTTTCTTTTATGTTTTTTTTTTCCTTTTTTTCAGACAACAAAAAATCCGACGCTCTCTGAGGGTGTGTACAAAGCTCGCTTCTAACCCAATTCAAATAATAATCAACCTGAATTTAGTAGAATACCGCCTACATCCCCAATAAAAGTGTAGATCTTTTTAGAAGTTCTCCTTGAAAAAACAGCAAAGGAACACTGTAAACGTTACCCGATCGCAAACATCTGCTATCTGTCGTCGTGGCAACCGGATGGCCAAGGTTGGTGATACGCGTAAAACCTACGTATAAATTACCGCAAGTGTACAGTATCGCGTTTTGTAGAATAGTGAATTCCAGATATCGATCTATAGGGAATTAATTTCCTAAATTTACCAAGTACCGTAATTATACTATCCTAAACTTTATTTAGACATACGAAGGAATGGAGGAAATGAAACGAAAAAGAAACGATAAATAATAAAAACAACGGTCCGCCAGGACAAGCGAGGAATTCTGACGTGTGATGGCTTCTAGGGTAAAATCCACATGTGTACTATCGTTAAAGATCTACAAATCCAAATCTAATGTCAATTCTATATTTGCTAACCCAGACATTAAAATACCCTAACCCCCATCTCTAGTGTAGTTAGAGTCTACCCACAGGTCCGACGTCTCCGTTCAGAACCTGATATTAAGAGAGCATTTATGTCAAATCCTTAAGGGCTACCTGAGGTGCATCACGTCTCCGTTTCCACAACTCGAGCTATGTTTTCCTAAAATCAAACGGGAAATCCTCTCTCGAGTTCATTCCCATTTAGAATCAATTCAACTGTTGGCCAAACAATCGAAAGCATTTAATACATGAAAACATAAACAGAATCAAAGAACGACAAATAGATCACAGATCTTGAAATCAAAATCAATACATACAAGGTTTCATTTCGCTAAAAGAAAATGCTCAGTTCATTACAAACATAACATCAAAATGAAGAACACGAGAAATTATAAACTAAACGTAAAGAAAAGCTTATGAAAAACCCGAGTCGAAACCCTCGTCAAAGATTCCCGCGAAGAACTGGCGAAAACCGAAGAAAAATCGAAGAAGAGGTCGAGAGATCTGTCTTGATATTTAAAAATGAAAAAGAGACCTTCTATTTATAGTAAGAAATCAAAGAAAAATATCTCGTCTCGAATTTTGTGCCCAGATCGCGATCTGGGCTTCTTTGATCGCGATCTGGCAGCCTTGGAAACTGTGCACCGCCTTGCCAGATCGCGATACGGGAATGGTGGATCACGATCTGGTTCTTGAACAAAAAATATTCTGTGAGAACCCCCCCAGATCGCAATATAGGAAGGCTGGATCGCGATCTGGTCTTCTGCGCCAACTTCAAACACTGTTTTGACCATTGTTTAGCCTGAATTCGATAATTGTACATTTCACAAAAGTTATACATATTGACGTTAGCTTTCTAAGGCCACTTGAATCAGCTCAATCGGAGGTTGTATGCAAAAGTTATGCTTGAAATACGAAACAGTGCCACAACCCGCGATAATGCACTTTTGCACGTGTTTGGTTTGATTTTCGGCTTCGCTTCCAAAATCGTTTCGAATCGGCAAAAATAGCTTCTCTTTACCTAAATATAAATAGAACAATAACAACATAATATATACAAATAAAGCCGAAAACTCGGACGAACAAAGACCAAAACTCGAAGAATTGATAAGTGAAAATCATGCAAAATGAACACTTATCACACCCTCAAACTTAGATCTTTACTCGTCCCGAGTAAATCAAAACAAAACTACAACAAAAAAGAAGAAAAACAACAAATTAAATCTAGGCCACTAACGTAGGGAATCACGATTGCATTTAGCGTATGCAACAAGCCTTTGAACCCCTGGGTACCCCCAATGGACGAGTTGTGTCTCGTGAGGGTTTTCAGACAACACACCCACAAAGTTGTCGGATTGGTCAAAGCATTGCAATTAATTCCAAAGATAAAACGAGCTAGATAACCTAAAATCTCATAATGGCATACAACTTAAGGTATTCGACTTTCCCACCGACACAATTAGTTGTTTCTACACCAAACTGAAAGATAGACTCAAGAATCCGTAATTAAACAATAAACACAATCATCGAGGGTTTTGAGTAGAAATGTGGGTGAAAAGTAAGTTTTGATTCTGAAATTCAAAAACTCGAGTTGGGCATAAGTAGGTCTATTTATTCAATAGAAGAAATGACAACAACAATATTTTTGGTGATTTTCATCACAACTTTTTCTTTTTTCTTTTTTTTTTTGAAACGGGAATAATCGTGACTCATGCAAGGCTCGATACCACTGTGTTATCTCTCTGACCCATGTATCGAACTTTAGTCCAAGAAACCCCCAAGTTTGACAGCTCGAGAGACTAGGCGACTGGGTACACCCAACGGGTTAATCTCGAGTCAGAAAGGCTGGGAAATCAGAGCGTGAATCACAACAATACCATATATTTTTTTGTTTTTCTCTTTTTTTTTTTAAACATAATTTAACAACACAATAACATAACATAAAGACGAAAAGACCATTAATAGAACTTTTAGCCAATAACTCGAATTGTGAATACATAATTAAATTCTAACTCGCCCCCCAATCTTCGGCCCTATAATAGACATAAATTTGTTTATAGGTCTTTACCATGTCTCTTTCTCGGATATAACTTAAATCATCATGGATACGTTTGTTTTCACATACCAACATCCCGAGTTTATATTTCTAGAGATGTCGTTTTTTACGAAAGAAATTTTCCCTTCTCTGCCACCACAAATTTTTCTCCATTTTCCCAATTATCTCGGCCCACCACTCTTCTTCTTTTTTCCCAGCCTAACTCACCACCAAATATTGTCCAGCCTAACTCTACCATTAATTCTCCTTCCTTGCCACCAAACTCTTCCAATAATAATTCTCAGCCCAACCAACTAAATCCCACGGCCAAATCTACTACACCAACCACTTCTCACTCCCCACCCCTATTCAATTCAAATCCACAATCTCTGACCATCCACCTTAAATCTCGTTTACCTCTGTTGTTACCAATTCCGACACCATCAGACCGCCTACCATCTCACTCGATGAAAACACGCTCTCAAACAAACCGCCTTTGTCCGAAAATTCGAGATGATGGCACAATCCCTTGGCCCCTTCCTCGGGCTTTTCTAGCTTCAACCACTGTGCTAGAGAAACCTACATGTGTCACTCAAGGTGCTCGCTTTCCTGATGGCGACAAGCTATGCAAATGGAACTTGATGCCCTTTTTATCCACTCAAACTTGGACTCTAGTGCCACCTGCACCAAATCAAAATTTGGTTGGGTGTCGGTGGATTTTCAAGACAAGTGGAGAAGAAAAATGGGGCTTTGGTAAAACCTTGCGGGCCTACACAAGGAAAGAGTACCCCTACAATGGCAATAAATAAGTTAGAAAAGCTCCTAACTAATCTATTACAGAAAGTTCCAAAATAGGGTAGAAAGAGAAATAACCTAAGACTAATATGCTTAAGAAAACTCCTAAAATTGCAAAAACAACCCCAAATTGTGATGAGAAGCCAACCCCATAAATGGGTGAGAACGTCGCTCCCAATATTTTGTTTCTCTCCAACCGACCCCTCATTAGGTGTGGAGATGGTTGGAAGAAGTCCTTAAGCCCAAATCTCTATGCAACGACACATCATCTTCATATTTTGCATCTTGTACCCCTTCTAAAATTTGGCAATCCGACCCGATCCAATTTGGCGGTTGATCGAATATGACGAAGAAATTCTTCTACTGTAGCATACTTTTTCCTGTCTTTGTGACCATAAGCTAATTTAGCTAAACCATCTGCCACCATGGTTCGCCTCATGAAAGATATGTTGACCAACCCATGAAGCCATTAATAATTTACGAATGGCAGTGACAAGGTACCTAACTTCTCATGCGATCAAGGTCTTGCCATATATCATATCGATGACAATCTTTGAATCCAATTCCAGACTAACCTCATCGATTCCCATCTCTTTGCATATCAATAAACCATCCATAATAGCCGTGGTTTCCGCTAAAATAAGTGAAACTTTTCCATAGAAGTTGGAGAACCCGTGAAGCACCAGCCTGTTGGAATTACGAAGCAGACCACCTCCGGAGCAAAACTCTCCCTTTCTCGATCCATCGACGTTGAGTTTGACTTGAAGCGGATTATGATGTTCCCATTTAATCCAACACCCTGTAAACGACTTTACTTCCTTTATGCAAAGATTGAAGCTCCGTGGGACGATACGACCTTGAGTACTATTAGCAATAGTCTTTCTCCCAAGAAACTAAACCTATTGCCAGCTCACCAAAAGAGATCACAACAAATATGCAAGGGAATATATAGGCAGACACGTGTCCTCACACGTGTCCTCACTTCTTGTTTTTTAGCATAACAAACTTTATCCTTTTATCTCTATTTATATCAACAGTGTACAAAGGGAAATCAACATAAATAAAAATGGCAGTGCTTCTCTTCTTTGTTTGGTTTTTCAAATCCATATCTATCTTCTGCATCTTTGAAGAGTGGATTAGCAATCACTTCTCTGCTCACTCTTGTCGGAGATTGTTGGGAACCTCACTTGTTCAGTAGGATAAAACAAAAGGCTGGAAATCGTCATCATCGAAATCATCACCTATGCGTTGGTGTTATACCGAGATAACGGACATGCGGCTCCAAATGGGGGCTCTATGAGCAGTCGGATATTTCCACGTACCGAAATACCAGATAAGACTTGCGACAGGAAAATGTATAAGTTGGTAAAAAAATACATGATCCTCGTACCATGCGGACATGAATTCCATTCATGAAGGATGGTCTTTGCACCAAGCGCTTTCCAAAGAGATTTGTGCAACGTACTGAGGCTGATGATGAAGGATACCATTCGTATAGAAGAATGGAAGACAGACGGATAGTAACGAAGAAGAAAAAAACTTTTACAATGTGTATGTCGTTCCTTACAATCGTGCTCTACTGTTGAAATACATAGCTCACATCAACATCGAGCTCTATAACCATAACAAATTGATAAAGTATATGTTCAAATATGTCAACAAGGGCAATGATCGAGTTACAACTGCATTTTATCAGTCTCATAATACCAATGATGGTGAACAAGTACGCGATGAGATAAAGATGTACTACGATTGTATGTATATTTCCAACTTATGATGTTACTTATTTTATCGTTAAAATGAATCTTTTTTTGACTAAATGTTTATTCGTGTATATATTCGTTTATTTCCACAATATATTATATATTGTTTAAACACTAAATCATGTTTACTTCAACTAATGCAAATTTCATTTTATTATATATATCTAAATATTTTTGCAGGTACATATCTGCATGCGAGGCCAGTTGAAGATTGTTTGAGTTTGACATTCATTATAGAGACCCCCCCCCCCCCCATGATTTGTTTGAGCTTCCACCTACCTGATTGTCAAATGGTTGTGTATCACGAAAATCAACATTTGCATAATGTAGTCAATAGACCGTCTGCCGAACAATGTATGTTTTTAGCATGGTTTGAGGCAAACAAGCGGTTTCCGGAAGCCAGATCAATCAAGAACGCAGATTTCCCACAACACTTCATTTACTATGATGAGTCTATATCATGGGAGCCACGAAAAAAAGGATTTTTGATTGGAATACTTAATAACGTTCCCCCAGGGAAGAGAGAAGACTATTATTTAAGGTTGTTGCTTAATATTTAAGTTGGTTGTAGAAGCTATAAAGAACTTAGAACTGTGAATATGAAGGTTTACGATACCTTTAGGGATGCATACTACGTATTCGGTTTGTTGCAGGATGACAAAGAGTACATCGGCAATATAAATGAAGTAAGCAGATGGGCGAGCGCATAATGCATAAGTTTATTGTTCGCTATTCTTTTATTAGCGAATAATTTGAGCAGGCCTGAGTATGTATGGGGAAAATGTGGGTCGTAGTTATGATGACATGATTTACAGAAACCAAAAGCGTCATAATAATCGAGGTATATATCGTATTGAAAAACCATAATTCATATACGCTAATTGTTGTAACGATATAGTTATTATTTGTATGTTTAAATAATCCACATTCTTGGTATTACATAGTATTATTTATAATTTGTGCATTAACCTTATCGGAGGACAGCTTGAAGAATTACACCCTCATTGAGATTGAGAAAATACTGCAGAGCAATGGTAAGAGTTTACGTAATTATGCATCTATGTCTGTACCGGTACAGTCAATGCTAGACGACACAAAGAATAGGTTAATACTTGATGAATTGGATTACGACATCTCTGAAATGCGTGCCGAACTTGAAAAGTTCTTATCGTCGATAACACCTGACCAGAAATTTTTTTACGACACAATCATGAATGCAGTGTCGAAGAACAGTGGAGGTATGTTTTTCTTGTACGGCCATGGGGGCACCGGGAAGATATCTATTTGAAACATACTTTCCGCCGATGTTCGTTCTGAGAAAGGCATTGTCATTAATGTTGCCTCGAGCGGTATTGTTTCATTGCTCCTTATGGGTGGTAGAACAACAACACATATTAGATTTGGACACCCGATAATTGTGCATGAGACCTCCACTTTCAACATCAAACAACAAATTCCTCAAGCAAAGCTGTTGATTGAAGCAAAACTAGCTATATGCGATGAGGCGCCGATGATGCATAGGTTTTGTTTTGAAGCATTGGACAGAACCATGCGATTGATTTTGAATTCGAAAAAACCTTTTGGTGGTAGGTTATCGTTCTTTGTGGAGACTTTAGACAGATATTACCTGTTGTACTTAAAGCATCGAGGCAAGATATCGTACATGCTATGATCAATTTATCACCATTGTGGAGAGAATGTCGTGTCATGAGGTTGCACAAGAACATGAGGCTTCAGTCGGATGCATCTTCGTCTAATGAAGATGATCGACATAAGAGAATTTGCCGAATGAATTCTGATTATTGGAATCAGAAAAGCTAGAGATTGCAATGATAGTGAAGCCTCGGTTGAATTTCCTGAGACATGCTGATTCGAGATTCGGATGATGCTTTCTCAGAACTCCTGCAGTTCGTGTATCCGGATTTGCTGAATAACATTGCCAATCTTGATTTCTTTCAGGGGAGGGCCATTCTGGGGCCCACAAATGAGAGTGTTATATAAGTGAACTCTTAAAGTAGGTGACCAACAAGCCAACATGTGACTGTGGTTTTTCGTATTTATTATTGAAATAAACGAACCTTTATTCGTATAATGATAAAAGACCTTGGCGTTCTATATCTTTGTCCATTTATCACAAGCATAGATATAGCCCTTACAGTTATTACAAGTACTAGTAATTAATCGTTAGGATCGTGAGATATTTACTTAAGTATTATAAATGTTAAACGTGTTCCTAGTCGAAGGGTTACGCCACCAATGAGGATATCGGCCTTTCCCATTAAGAGACTAGCACTTTGTGTATGTGTACTGCATCTCATCAGTAAACGGTATTATGATATCGGCATGCATAAGTGGGTGCTCGTAAGTTGACGAGTTCACTGAACTCCCTCACCCTAGAAATCTCTAAGTGGTTCCCAATAATCGAGTAGAGATATCTATGGTATAGTTGTACACCATTAGTCCTTATGACCTAGACATCACCGTGACTTCACTAGAGGACCAGCTGTATCGTGACCTGTCCCTGAGTTCCACCGAGGACCATCCCAAGGGCCAGTGTTCGTGCAGTCCGAAATCTAGTGGGAGGTCTGTGCATTGTAGTCTGGGATTCGATCGCTAGAATAGTCTTGGATGTCCTGTGTGTTCTGAAAGTTTGTAATCATTCTAAGTCTCTGGCCAGAGCTGACTAAGTGATGATTAGAGAATTCGATTCTCTAAGTCATGCACGTAACGATTACAACACTTAGAACGATCGCACGGTCATTGAACATATAGAGAGGTCTCGATGAACCAATGCCTCTAGTTCAATCGGGACATATGAATCGAAGGGACCGTACTGTACGTCAACTATATCTGAAGGTTCTTGCAGGCACTTCATTTGCATCTAGGGAATCATGACGCGTAGTTGCTAGACACCAATCTTGATTCGTTGGGTGATTAAGCTGAAACGAGCTTCATCTTAATCGTATCTCTAAGGGACGAGTTTTGAACACAAAGGGTTGTGGGCCCACGGCTAGCTTACACCTGAACCATCGAGGGTCACACTGCTCGTGCACATGAGATCTTTGAATAAACGGTCAAAGGTAAAATATGTTTATCTTTGCATGATTGGAAGTCAATATGATTGGGTCCAACATTCGTAATTTGGAATTATGAATGAGAATAAGAAAAGGAAAAGAATAGGCGAACAATGTAGTGGACTTTCTAAATCGGGAAGTTTCCAAATTTAGAAAGTGCACTGAACTAGGGTTTCTACTTTTGGAAAGTTGGAAATTGAGAATTGACACTCGTAATGACGAGGACTTTATAATGATTCCGAAAATTTAATCGTTGCAATTTTTCGGTCATTGAATTGAGAGAGACGAGCAAGTAAAAGTACTAGTGAACTTAAGCTGTTGGGCCCGGTCCAACTTAAGCCCGCTAGGGTTTTATACAAGACGCTATAAATACAAGATTTATAGGTCTTACACACACACAAAACAAAACCCTAACCCTAGCCCCTCACACTCTCTCTCACTCGGCCCTCTCTCATCGGCCACCGCGCCGCCGTCGCCGGAAAGTCGCCGGAATCGGCCATCCGTTGGCCGATCCCTTTCGGTACTCTTTTCCCTCTTTCTTTTCTTCCGTTATTTCTAACTATTACGTGTCTAGTGCCACGTGTTTAGTAGTTTCAAGTATACGAGGTGAAATCCGAGAGGAGGAAGATCGAAGATCGAGGAATCGAGGAGCAGCACACGAGCCGAAGCCGCACACAACCCCACGCGCCGCCCGAAGACCGCGCGTGAGTTACACGCGCCGCCGTGGCCGTCTCGCCGCTGCTGCCGCTCCACCGCTGCTTCCCCGGATTGTACGGATTGGTTTCCGTAGAAATCTCGTCTTGTTTCGTGCGCATACCTCACGCTTCAAGAGGTAAACTCACGATTCATTGTTCTTGATTCGTATACGTTTAAATTAAATATGTATGTTCGTTCTTGTATGATTTTATGTGAATACATGAAATTGATTTATATGTTACGAGCATGTTATTTGATTTAAACGCGAGCATGCTAATTGATTTAAATTCGGTTAAATAATTGAGCATGTATGTCGTTTTTAAATTTCGCTGGAAGCGCAAAGGTACGCAATTAATTGTTATAATTATCGGGCATGTGTTTATGTGTTTTAAAGTTGTTTAAATCGCATAAAATTTTTGTTTTCCGCTGCGTACACGTGCCCGAAACCCAACAGTGGTATCAGAGCTCGTTGCGCAATTAATTGCGTTCGTTTATATATGCTATGATTTATGCATGTTCGATTTATTAAAGTAGTGATTGTTGTATTATGTAATTGGGAGTTTATTGTTTAGAATTTTTCTAGCTTTAAAATTGTTTCAAATTGGAAAATTGGATCTGAAATTGTTTTTAAAACATCGGTTTTTAATTGTTCGGATCGAACCGGTCGAACCGGCCGGTTCGATGGTTGTGTGCGATCCAATTGACCGAATCCAAGTGGATTCGGGTCGGTCAGACCGGTACTCGGTCCGACTAACCCGGCCCACTGATTTGGGTCAACTGGACCGGGCAGAACCGGACCGTTTCGGTCCGAACCGGTCAGACCGGTCGGCCGAACCGATTCGCTGAAAATAAAAAAAAATAAAAAAAAATAAAAAAAATAAAAAAAAAATTCAGATTTCTAAAATTTAACTTAAAACAAATTGATTTTAATTTTCCGAAGATTATTTTCAATTAACCCCAATTAGATAATCGAGTTAACAATCATCTATTTTAGTAAATAGGTGTTAGATTAATTAAATTAATTTAAATTGTTAAATTGATTTCAATTAATAGAACACATATATAATATTGATTATAGTTCAACTTAATTAGTAGTACCCTAACATTATTTGAATGATTTATGCTAGTTGAGGTTCTATAATTATTTTGAAAACCCGATAATTAATTAATGTAATTAATTATGTATTTAGGTCGTATGTTCCTCTTAGGACAATATGCGTTTCCATATACCTTTAGAGAACATAGATGTAGGAATCACATAGACCTATCCGAACCTTCTGATGAGATAAAACTTTTTAATAAAAATCTCTCATTCTTAATCTAATTAAGAATCATTTCAAGCTATAAAGAAAAACCCAATCTGTTGAGTTATTTCTTTCCTTATGCCAACGGTTGGATTATGTGTAGCCTTTCACTGTACTGCAGTAAGCCGTGTTAGCGGGGAGTGCTATGGTGGAGTAAGCTGTAATTCAATTGACATAGCGATGAATGTAGCCATAGAAAAGGGTTATGTTGGATTAATGTGGTCGGCTAGATTAACTAGGGACTGCATTAGTTTGGCATAATCAAGTTCTATGAGCATCTTTGATTGGTAGGTTAGACTTGACACACGACGATTTTGATATTCGCGAGATTAACTTAGGTCATTATCAAGTGTGAGGAAAATTAATTTAGGGTCATATTGTGGATATGATTGATTGTGATCTACCTTTGGGCAAATATAATCGGGCTAGATTATCTACGGGTTATATTTGTCTATTGGACCTAAAAGCCCATTAAGAAAAGTCAGTTTTCTCGTTTGTCTGCTAGAGGGAAGTGGAATTCGATAAAATTAGTGGGAGAACAATTAAATAACATAAGTCCAAACATTTAATTGTAACAATCATTTAACGTGAATCTCTAATAATCCTCTTCTCTATACCTCTCAGATAATCATGTCTAAGAATCCCATAATGTCAATCCTCGACAATAAACTCAATGGCCCTAATTACCTAGAATGGTTGCGTAGTCTTAAGCTTGTGCTAACCGTTGAGGGGCGTCTCTATGTTTTGAACGAGAGACTTCCCGCCACTATACCTGCCACAGCGACTGATGCTGAAAAGGAAACTTATGAAGCATGGAAGAAAGATGACACACATGCTAGGTGCTATATGATAGCCGCCATGGAGCCCGCGCTTGCGAGGAAATATGAGTCTCACATGCATGCTTTCGATATAAAGGCTCATCTCGATAGCATGTATAGTGAGAATATTAGGGCACCGAGGTACGCTGCTACAAAGGAGTTGATCACGGCGAGACTGCGCGAAGGGACTTCGGTCCATGAGCACTGTCTCAAAATGATCACTCTCCTTGAAAAGCTAGTGAATCTCGATGTCACCCTCCCGGCCGAGCTCTCGTTGGATTTGATCTTGTTGTCTCTTCCTAGTTCCTATGAATCGTTCATAGTGAACTTCAACATGAACAAACTAGATCCTCCCTTGGATGAGTTAATGAACATGTTGGTCAGTTTCAAGTCCACCATTAAGAAAGAGAAATATGTTCTCATTGCTGGTACTTCTGGAAACAAGAGTTCTTCCCAAAAGAAGATAAATGAAAGAGTTCCCTTCCCAAACAGCAAGTTCGAAGTGGGTGAAGGTAGGGGGGGCCCCAAGGCAAAGGTCAGCAAGCAAGTTGATGATGCTTGCCATCATTGTGGAAAGAAAGGACATTGGCGCCGTAACTGCAAGGCTTACCTAAAGCAGAAAAGTTCTGAAAAGGGTACGTATTTCATTGACGTAAATCTGTCTGTCAATTCTTCTTCTTGGGTATTGGATACGGGCTGTGGCTCACATTTGTGCAATGATTTGCAGCTAATGACAAGAAGTCGAAAACTTAGAGCGGGTGAGACCTACCTAAGGATGGGGAATGGAGCAAGAGTTGCTGCTGAAGCCATTGGCACGATTTACTTAAATGTTTTGGATTCTAGTTTTCCTATTGTTTTGAACGATTGTTTATTTGTTCCGTCCCTCATTAGAAACCTTATTTCTATTCCTGTATTAGATATTGAAGGTTTTACTTTTGTTTTTGGAAATTCGATTTGTATTATACAAAAGAATGAGAATTTAATTTGCAAAGGACGACTATTAAACAACTTGTATGAATTAAATCCAAATGAAATACCTATTAATGTTATATCAGCAAAACGTAAGGAGATAGATCAAAACCCCGCACAACTTTGGCACGCTAGATTAGGTCATGTCTCTTTAAGAAGGATGAACGATTTTGTTAGTGAAGGATTGTTCTCTTTAGAGGACGTGAAATCACTACAAACTTGTGAATCTTGCCTTAAAGGGAAAATGACCAAGTCACCCTACAAAGGGAAAATGGAACGAGCCGAGGGTCTTTTGGATTTGATCCATACAGACGTATGTGGTCCACTAAGTGTTAGTGCGAAGGGTGGATACAACTACTTCGCTACGTTTACCGACGATTACTCTAGGTATGGGTATGTGTACTTGATGAAGTACAAGTCTGAAACATTTGAAAGGTTCAAAGATTTTAGACACGAAGTGGAAAAGCAACTCGGACGAAGTATTAAGAAGCTGCGATCCGATCGTGGTGGAGAGTACTTGAGCATCGAGTTCATTGACTATCTAAAAGAGAATGGAATACAATCTCAATGGACTCCACCTGGAACTCCTCAACTTAATGGAGTTTCCGAACGTCGGAATCGAACTTTATTGGATATGGTTCGATCAATGCTGGGGTTCACGAACTTACCGGCATACTTGTGGGGTCATGCACTTCGCACTGCCGCGTATTTGCTGAATAGAGTTAACACCAAAGCAGTTAAATCCACACCTTATGAACTTTGGCATTCCCAGAAACCCAACTACAAACATATTAGGATATGGGGTTGTCCCGCTTATGTGAAGCGATTGGTGGGAGACAAGTTGGATAGTAAATCCGACTTGTGCTATTTTGTGGGGTATCCCGAAGACTCGATGGGATACGAGTTCTATTATGTCAAGGAAGCAAAGACGTTTGTTTCAAGAAATGCCATCTTTTTGGAAAGGGAGTTTCTATCGGATAGAAAAGGCAGCATGATAGAACTTGAAGTAGTTCAAGAACCACAAAGTGAAGTTCAAGTGCAAGAACAAGTAATCGAACCAATACAACAAACCACTAATATACCTCCTGAACCTACGGTACGTAGATCCGAAAGAGTTCGGAAAATGCCGGATAGGTTATTCCTCCTCGAGAATGATGAAGATCATGTTGATCTTGGACAAGATCCAAGAACAAACAATGAGGTCGTATCGGATGCGGACATGAGACATTGGCTAACTGCCATGAAATCCGAAATGGACTCCATGTACTCCAACAAGGTGTGGACCTTGGTAGATCCACCTAAGGGAATTATTCCTATAGACTGCAAGTGGATCTATAAGAAGAAAATTGGAGTGGATGGAAAGGTATCGACCTATAAAGCTAGATTGGTAGCAAAAGGATACACTCAAAGGCAAGGTGTTGACTATGAGGAAACCTTTTCGCCAGTCGCGATGCTGAAGTCCATTAGAATTTTGCTGGCCATAGCTGCGTGGTACGACTACGAGATATGGCAAATGGATGTGAAGACCGCCTTCCTTAATGGAGACATTGAGGAAGAAATTTACATGGCGCAGCCGGAAGGCTTCATATCTTCTGGAAGTGAGCAAAAGGTTTGCAAGCTCCAGCGATCCATTTATGGATTGAAACAAGCATCCCGAAGTTGGAACATTAGATTCGACTCAACCATCAAAGAGTTTGATTTTGAGAAGAATCCGGAAGAACCTTGTGTATACAAGAAGGTTAGTGGGAGGGCAGTGATATTTTTAGTGCTTTACGTTGATGACATTCTACTAATTGGGAATGACGTAGGAATGTTACAACAAACGAAAGCATGGTTGTCCACACATTTCTCAATGAAGGATTTGGGATAAGCATCTTATGTATTAGGAATACGCATCTATAGAGATAGAGCAAGAAAGATGCTTGGATTATCCCAAAGCATATACATAGACACCGTTATGAAACGGTATAGAATGGAAGAATCGAAGAAAAGATTCTTGCCAATGTCCCATGGGGTTTGTCTCTCGAAATCTATGTGTCCGCAAACACCTAGTGAAATCGAGGAGATCAAGAGGACGCTTTATGCTTCTGCTATAGGAAGCATAATGTATGGCATGTTGTGTACGAGACCCGATATTGCGTATGCTGTGAGTGTCACAAGCAGGTATCAGTCTAACCCCGGCCCGGCTCACTGGAAAGCCGTGAAAGATATCCTCGAGTACTTACGAAGGACTAAGGATATATTTTTGGTTTATGGGGGTACCGAGTTGAAATTAGAGGGTTTTACCGACTCTAGTTTTCAATCGGATGTGGACGACTCAAAGTCGAATTCTGGATTTATATTCACGCTTAATGGTGGTGCCGTGTGTTGGAAGAGTTCCAAGCAAAGCACGACGGCTGATTCCACTACCGAAGCGGAATACATTGCAGCATCCGAAGCTGCAAAAGAAGGGACTTGGATAAGGAAGTTCATCCAAGAGTTGGGTGTCATTCCTGATGCTAGTGATCCGGTACCGTTGTACTGTGATAACACCGGAGCCGTGGCGCAAGCTAAGGAGCCGCGATCTCATCAGAAGTCGAAGCATATTCTGAGGAAGTATCATGTGATCCGAGAGATCATTGATAGAGGTGAAGTTAAAGTAGAACGAGTCACCTCGGAAGAGAACGTTGCAGACCCCTTCACGAAGCCTTTACCGAGATCGGTCCACGAGAAACATCGAGAGTCGATGGGATTACGATTCATGGGTAGTTGGCTTTAGGTCAAGTGGGAGATTGTTAGAGTAGGTGACCAACAAGCCAACACGTGGCTGTGGTTTTTCGTATTTATTATTGTAATAAACGAACCTTTATTCGTATTAATGATAAAAGACCTTGGAATTCTATATCTTTGTCCCTTTGTCACAAGCATAGATATAGTCCTTACAGTTATTACAAGTACTAGTAATTGATCGTTAGGATCGTGAGATATTTACTTAAGTATTATAACTGTTAAACGTGTTCCTAGTCGAAGGGTTACGCCACCAATGAGGATATCGGCCTTTCCCATTAAGAGACTAGCACTTAGTGTATGTGTACTGCATCTCATCAGTAAACGGTATTGTGATATCGGCATGCATAAGTGGGTGCTCGTAAGTTGACGAGTTCACTGAACTCCCTCACCCTAGAAATCTCTAAGTGGTTCCCAATAATCGAGTAGAGATATCTATGGTATAGTTGTACACCATTAGTCCTTATGACCTAGACATCACCGTGACTTCACTAGAGGACCAGCTGTATCGTGACCTGTCCTTGAGTTCCACCGAGGACCATCCCAAGGGCCAGTGTTCGTGCAATCCGAAATCTAGTGGGAGTTCTGTGCATTGTAGTCGGGGATTCGATCGCTAGAATAGTCTTGGATGTCCAGTGTGTTCTGAAAGTTTGTAATCATTCTAAGTCTCTGGCCAGAGCAAACTAAGTGATGATTAGAGAATTCAATTCTCTAAGTCATGCACGTAACGATTATAACACTTGGAACGATCGCACGGTCATTGAACATATAGAGAGGTCTCGATGAACCAATGCCTCTAGTTCAATCGGGACATATGAATCGAAGGGACCGTACTGTACGTCAACTATATCTGAAGGTTCTTGCAGGCACTTCATTTGTATCTAGAGAATCATGACGCGTAGTTGCTAGACACCAATCTTGATTCGTTGGGTGATTAAGGTGAAACGAGCTTCATCTTAATCGTATCTCTAAGGGACGAGTTTTGACCACAAAGGGTTGTGGGCCCACGGCTAGCTTACACCTGAACCATCGAGGGTCACACTGCTCGTGCACATGAGATCTTTGAATAAACGGTCAAAGGTAAAATATGTTTATCTTTGCATGATTGGAAGTCAATATGATTGGGTCCAACATTCGTAATTTGGAATTATGAATGAGAATAAGAAAAGGAAAAGAATAGGCGAACATTGTAGTGGACTTTCTAAATCGGGAAGTTTCCAAATTTAGAAAGTGCACTGAACTAGGGTTTCCACTTTTGGAAAGTTGGAAATTGAGAATTGGCACACGTAATGACGAGGACTTTATAATGATTCCGAAAATGTAATCGTTGCAATTTTTCGGTCATTGAATTGAGAGAGACGAGCAAGTAAAAGTACTAGTGAACTTAAGTTGTTGGGCCCGGTCCAACTTAAGCCCGCTAGGGTTTTATGCAAGACACTATAAATACAAGATTTATAGGTCTTACACACACAACACAACACCCTAACCCTAGCCGCTCACACTCTCTCTCACTCGGCCCTCTCTCATCGGCCACCGCGCCGCCGTCGCCGGAAAGTCGCCGGAATCGGCCATCCGTTGGCCGATCCCTTTCGGTACTCTTTTCCCTCTTTCTTTTCTTCCGTTATTTCTAGCTATTACGTGTCTAGTGCTACGTGTTTAGTAGATCGAAATATACGAGGTGAAATCCGAGAGGAGGAAGATCGAAGATCGAAGAATCGAGGAGCAGCACACGAGCCGAAGCCGCACGCAACCCCACGCGCCGCCCGAAGACCGCGCGTGAGTTACACGCGACGCCGTGGCCGTCTCGCCGCTTCTGCCGCTCCACCGCTGCTGCCCTGGATTGTACGGATTGGTTTCCGTAGCAATCTCGTCTTGCTTCGTGCGCCTACCTCACGCTTCAAGAGGTAAACTCACGATTCATTGTTCTTGATTCGTATACGTTTAAATTAAATATGTATGTTCGTTCTTGTATGATTTTATGTGAATACATGAAATTGATTTATATGTTACGAGCATGTTATTTGATTTAAACGCGAGCATGCTGATTGATTTAAATTTGGTTAAATAATTGAGCATGTATGTCGTTTTTAAATTTCGCTGGAAGCGCAAAGGTACGCAATTAATTGTTATAATTATCGGGCATGTGTTTATGTGTTTTAAAGTTGTTTAAATCGCATAAAATTTTTGTTTTCCGTTGCGTACACGTGCCCGAAACCCAACAGAACGACTATCTTTCATCGCTAATAGAAGAAGAGGAAAAGGTTTACATGAGCTCTGACAGTATGTGCGTGGACGGAACAAGTTCCAAGATTAATGCATAAATTTACTCGGCCGAGTTTCTCAATACAATATCGTGCTCCGATCTTCCCCCGTATGAGATGAAATTAAAGAAAGGCGTTCATGTCATGCTCATTAGGAATATAGATCAAGCGAGAGGTTTGAGCAATGGAACTCGTCTCCAAGTTGAAAGATAGGGCATGCACGTAATTAGTTACAAGGTATTATCGGGTAAGAATGTTGGCGACATGGTATTTATTCCTCGGATAACTTTGATACCTTTGAATTCCACATTGCCAGTTAAATATCAAAGACGACAATATCCGGTGATTATATCATTTTCCGTGACAATCAACAAAACTCAAGGCCAAACTCTCTCGCACGTTGGATTGTACTTTTCAAGGTCTGTTTTCAGTCACGGTCAAGTAGCCTTGTCTCTAGTGAAGAGTAGATTTGGAATAAATATTTTAATCAAAGGCAATCCGATGAGTTGTCCAGTGTTACTAGCAACGTTGCATACAAAGAAGTATTCGAAAGAATATAAAGGTACACATTGACAAACATCATTTATTGATAACATGTTCATATTTATCCATTATTTCAATGTGTACACTCTATGTATATTTGATTGTAGTTTCGTGGTCTTCTATAACAACATTCAGATTCATGTGTAAGACTGGTGCATTGCTTTGATTTCAGTCTCAGAGTTATTTGCTACATTTCAACATGGATGGTGTTTAAAATATTGTAAGTTTATTTTTTATGCAGACTTTTTATTGATAAATTAAGATACAAATTTTTATTTTTTGTTCAATTGTATTCTTTACATTCTCGAATATTTTTTTCTTCGTTGGTTTGTTACATTAACTCATTTAGATTTATTTAATTAATCCTCGTGCATCACACGGGTGAGTTACTAGTTTTATAAATAACGGGGTCTCAGTAATAATATAAAATGGTGTGGATCCACCATAATATGCCCAAAGGTTTTGGGTGTTCTCACTAATAATCCCAACTATAAATTAGGGTTAATGAGATAACCCCCTCATTACAAAAAAATATAAGGACTAATCACCTATAATTATTTTAATTGGGTCAAACCCCCTCACATTTGTCAATTACTAAACTATCCCTATATTTTCTAATAGCAATAACCCTCCACCATTTTCTTCCAAGTCTTCAACCGTTTCTTCAATGTAATATCTTCCCAAATTTCTGCCAGTCTGCTATATTTCTACCAAGAAAATCGCAAAAAAATCTGCAAAATATATACGATCCTTTCCCGGTTGAAACAATACCCTGGTTTGCTACATTTATTCACAAAAAGAAAAAATTGAGATTTGTGCGAATTGCAGAGAAATACAGGCCGACAACAATGGTGAAAACTAGCAAACTGAAGACAAGTAGTTTCCTATACATTTATGGCTCCCCTTCACTTCTATTAACCTAATTTATGTGGTTTTACAGCATAATTTATGTTTTTCACCATTCTCAGCGTCTTCGAAGGACAAATCGAAGTCTCCTAACAGAAATCCTATGAAACGGTAAGCCTGAAATCGACAATCGATTTTCACTTAGATTTGTTGCAGATTTAATTGTTATTTGATTAATTATGTTATTTTTCATACATGAATCACTGAAATTTTCTCTAATTTCAGTGACGCCGAAATCAAAGAAACGCGACGACCATATGCGACAGTTCAGAATTCTTCCATGGTTGATTACTCAAAAATGCAGTTTGTAAACAAGCTTTTTTTTAATCTACAAATATATGGTTGCACTATTTGTTGACTCGTAAATATTTGTTTCCTATAAAATTTGTTTTATCAGATTCCACAACAAAGAAGAAATCATTGCTTTGGCGAAAAGCATAAAATATTGTAATCATCTACACTCAGAGTCAACTATAAAAACTGAGTAGTTCACTATATTGCTCTCAAAGTCAACTATAAAAAATAGATAGTCAACTATAATTTTTACGATGTGAACTATAAAAATTTGGTAGTCACCTATAAAAAATGGGTCGTTAGCTATATTGCTGCCATAGTCAACTACAAAAATTAGATAGTCAACTATAATTGTTCCGGTGTCAACTATAAAAAAATTGGTAGTCAACTATAATATTTTCATTAATTCACTATATTATTTTTCAATTTAAGATACTATGGTATTATAAAATTAAATACTCACGATAAAAATCTCATCTCCGGTGAAAACATGAATTTCATAGAGTAGAAAATAGATTGATTTCAACGACAAAAAATGAGATGTAGAAGAAAATGTAAAGTAGTGAGAAGAAATAAAGAAAAATAAAGAGAGAAAAAAAAAAGAAACAGAAACAGACAAGAATAGAGGAAATGAGGAAGAGATAGAAGAGAGAGGGAGAGATAGAGAAGAATAAAAGAAAAACATACGAGATGAGAGAAATGGGGGAAGAGAGAAGAGAGAGAAAGAGGAGAGAGGAGATAAGAATGAAAGAACAACACGTCAAAAAGTGGGGAAAAAAATGAAAAGAAGTAAATGAATGGAGAATATAAAATGACGGATAAGAGAGGAATAAGAAGAAGTGAGAGAAAATAGGAGAAAAGCATGAACAAAGAATGCCATAATCAACGTTAACATAAGCTTAGAGAGGTCACACAATTCAGACAATATTAAATGAGTTTGTTTACAAAGAATAAATTATAAATTGGGTCCAGACTATATTATTTTACCTAACGATGGTTTATCCCTATAATAAATCAACCCTAACAAAACAAAAAGAAAAGGGGTAATATGCTAGGAGCCCCTCAACACAAACTTATTTTGATGTGGATGACAACCTCAAATAAAATAACTAAATCCTTAATTTAAAATAAAATTTGATCTACATCCTTTTATTTTTGTTTAACCCGAAAATACCCTTAATATAAATAATAAAAGATTAGGTTTATCTCTCATTTCTCTCATTCTCTCTTTTCACGGTCTTTCACACCCCAATCTTTTCTCTCTTCTTTTCAACCGTTCCACCTCTCTCTCTTCCTCTCTTATATTTCTGTTGTCCAACTCATCCCATTCTCTCTCTCTCTTGCAAATCGATAGGGGGCAAACCGAGGATGCCACCGCCACTGCTGCCGAGATCTGAAGACTTTGAGGATCTATTCTTGATCCGTCGCCGAGCAGTAGAGTAGGGTGAAGGAAGCGATGAATAGATCTGAAGATCTCGAGGTTTTTGGAGACCTCAGCGACGGTGCGGTGGAGAGGGAGAGTGTAGAAGGAGGCAACGGAGGTGGGTCTATGGCGATGGCGGTGGTGGTCGTGGTCATAGAGGTGATGGTTATGGTGGAGGTGGCCATTGGAGATGGTGGTGTGAGGTTAGATCGGTGGTTGGAGGCGATTGCATCAACCTAGGGTTTTTTGACGGCGCTAGGGTTTAGGTTGACGGTTAGGATTGGCGGATAGTAGTTGGTGGCGGCTGTGATTTGTTTGCTCTAGGGTTTGCCGACGGCTGATACTATGTTTTGATCCTAGGGTTTGGAATATACGCCATAGTAAACCATAGTATACCGTAGTAAACCATAGTACGCTATAGTAAACTATAGTACACCGTAAACTATAGTACACCATAATATATCATAGTACACCAAAGTCTACTGCAATATTATTAACAACAGATAAAACTAAAACAAAATATAAAAAAAATATGTAAATCGGATTAAAAAAAAAACATGTTTTTTTTTTCGTAATTTCCTATATTATATAAATAAAGGATTTTTTTTTGTTTTATATTAGTGTAAAAAATGATTAAATGAAGAAAGAGAAAAGAAAAAAAAAAGAAAAAAGAAAAACGTGTGTTTTGTAAAAAAAAATTAAAATATTAGGTAAAAAATGAAAATATTCAAGACTAAAAAATGATAAATACAATATGAATTTTTTAATTAAAATTTGTAAGTGGGGGCATTTTTGAAATGAATTTCACAGAGAATTTATAGCAAATATTTAATTAAGCTTGTCATTTAGTTCTAGTAAGTTTTCTCATTAGGACCTATATCTTAAAGCCTTTGTGAGAAAAAGCCCTAATATAAATACGCTTATTCTCGACCCCACATTTATTATTCATTTGCGCCGTCAACCCCCCTCTTCTTCAATTCCCTCCCATTTTTTATTTTCTAAGATTTTTGAATTTGTATTGATCAAGCCAAAACAATGTCTGATTCAAAAGAAGTTGAATTCGTTTTGAAAGTTATGGCAAACAAACAGAACAACAAACTACTATTCCTAGAAGCTGGTACTGATTTTACCGATGTCTTATTTAGCTTTCTGACATTACCGTTGGGGACCATTGTAAGAGTTTTGAATCAGCACTATGGAGATGAAAAGGCACCGCCGATAATCGGAAGCTTAACCAGTTTGTACAATGGCGTAGCCGATTTGGACAGCGATAATTTTTTGTCGGAGGGTTGTAAGGCGATGCTTCTCAGCCCAAGAAGCTCCTCCGAATACGAACGCCGTCAACTAAAAATCGATATCAACGGTACGTTTCAACCGGCCAAGTACTTTTGCTGTGAAGACGTTAACTGTGTTCATTACAGACACGTAAATATAAGCATGCACTACGACGCTCCTGTTTGCCGATGTGGGAAAAGTCTGAAAAGAGAGCTTGTTATAAGGGATTCATCTGGCAACATTGATGACGATGACGGTGGCGGCGGTGGCGGCGGCGGTGGTGGTGGTGGTGGTGGTGGAATTTTTACCATAAAAAGAGCATCTTTTTTAATGTCCGGTGATATGCAGGTGGTTCCTAATGTGGCTGGATCAGTCATTAAAACTCTTGGCAATCTTGGCATTACGGACGCGGAAGGAGCCGAACCAAGGAATTCGACTTGTCGATTGAATTATGTAAGCCTCTTGATTAAATTTCTTCAATGAATTTTGGTTAAAAAAAATATTAATGTGTAACTTATATATATATATATTTTTTTTTTCCTTCTCTGTTTTTATTTAAAAATGTTTGTGTTAGATTATGAATTTGCTGAAGGATTTATTACTAACTCGGAATGGACTCAGCAGCCGTAAAAACCGAAGCAGGAATTTTATTTGGTGAGGAGGAGAAAGAAGCAACTCGGAAGTCTAAGAAGATGGTTTTGAATGTGATGCTGCAAAAATCAAGCAATAAATTATTGTTTGCGCAATCGGAGCAGGATTTTATTGATTTCCTTTTCGGTTTGTTGGTTATCCCTCTCGGAGGAGTTGCATTTCTTTTGGGCGGCAACACTTCTCTTACCAAATTAGATAATTTGTACCGAAGTGTAGCAGATATTAACGGGGACAAATATCTGATTAATGCAGATACAAAAAATAGGCTAATGAATCCTAAGATACCGTATGGTTACATGTCCAAAACCCCGATTTTTCCTCTCAGTGAACAAACTGCTCCTCGACTCTATTACTTCAGTCGGCAGTCACATTGAATTTCTTCTACTGGTCAGGAACCTGGTATTGAGTGGTTGTCTTATACCGGTCGGAATCCTGCTATTGAGTTTCGAAGCGGTTATGGAAGGTATGTTAGACAAGGACCGACAATGTATATGGTGAGTGATGATTTGACCGTCACTCCTTTTACTATGACATCTACCCTTTCTATGCTCAACAAATTGAAAATCCCGTATTCTGATGTCAAAGAAGTGAAGGTGCTAGTCGGATTGCAAGAGGTAATAATATGAATATGATTCAACTTTTACGTGTTCATGTTTATTTCGTTTATATGTTAAGTCGTTAAGGTCGACTCGATTTTTGGTGCATGCAGGCTTTAAGCATACTCAAGGCATCTCTTACATCCACTTGTGCTCTAACCAATGGCTTGAACATCAATCCCATCGTAAAGAAACAACCTAAGAAAGAACGCTCGTAAGGCTGTTCATGCTTCGATCATCAATCACGTCTTGAAGAAACAACCTTAGTATAGCAACAAAAATTGGTTATCTTGTTTCTAACCTACGGTTTATTTGTCTTGAATGATCGATAATCTGTTCATCGTTTTTCTAACGTGCAAGTCAAGTAAGTCCATTGGACAAAACCAACAATCCTAAGTAATTGCTATATATATATATATATATATATATATATATATATATATATATATATATATATATATATATATATAGTTTTTTGGCCAAAAATCAAATAAGATTACAATAGAATCAGAAAGCATGCTTATGTACTAGTTACAATACACTTTCTGATCAAGTAATGAAAGGATAAAACAAGATTGGAAATCCAACAATACAACAACATACTTGAAGATCACAACCATCTTGTTATACCATTCATTGATTCAAGTTATAAAAACAGCAATTATTCTAATTGCAATTTACACCAAAAAATAAATATACAACTACACCGTACTACTTTTAAACATCACTCCGATTTGCTTAGAAAAGAAAGTAAGCAGAATATGATTTTCTTATTCCGTGGTGAAATGAGGCGCCAACTGAAACAAATGAAAGGCCCTCTTCACAAACGAATGAAATGGTTACGAAATCTTGAAAATGATCTTTTGGATCTATGCAGAAGAAGATGAAGCACGGTCTGATTCTATCATGGATTTGATATAGAATTCACCAGCCTTGTACGATGACCTCACCATGGGGCCCGATGCCACGTATCGGAATCCCTGCCACATAGACACAACAAACATCAGTTTTTTTGGCGACACATATATACATTAGATATAATGTTGCCAGCTGAATAAAATATATATCACCACAAAACTAAAAAAGCAAATCTGGCTATATTTACTTGTGTTGTGTGCATATATGTGTACTCATGCTACGGTTACAAACAAATCTGCTAAGATGGATCTTTGCTACAAGTTACGGAATCTAGCTTCATGCATGAATAAAATTGTTATAGATGATTACCGCATCCGATCAGAATTTTTTTAAAGAAATAAAATCTTCACGTCAAATCCAACCAAATACGCTACTATAAACATGTCCAACAGATTTGTTAGATAACATTCATTTCGCCCATAGTATTAAAAAAATGACAGTTAAAAAAAAAAAAAAGAAAGAAAAGTTCAGTTTATTGATCAGATAAGCAGAGAAATAAATGCAATTCACACAATTAGCATAGACTTTTGCCCTTGAGAATTCCGTACAGAAAGGAAGGGATCAAGAATAATCTTAACAATTACTACTTCTATTTTGTTCCATAAGTCTGTTACTCGATACGCTATTCCATAAAAAAAATCATTAAAGGTAAACCTGGAAACATTAAGACGATAATTTTAGCAAGGAAAGTAACCATTTACAAAAACATTGGAGGAACCCAAAACATACAGAGATAGCACCGTATGAATATGGAGACACCTAGCAAGGTGGTCTTCAATGCTTATTCCCAGCTTAAATAAATTATATTCAAATAGAAAAGCATCGAAAACGAGAACATATTGCGTGCAATCAGGGGAAGAATACATGTAAAATTGACTAGAAGACAGCAATTCAAAGATTCATGTTCTCTCTCATTCATGTCATGGTAAGAAAACAAGTAATTTCCAATGAAACAAAAAGAAGGGAAACAAACCATTTGCGTGCCGAGAATTTGGTACTTCTCAAAAGCCTCAGGAGTAATGTATTCCGACACGGGCATATGACGCTTTGATGGTCGCATGTACTGACCGAGTGTCATGACATCAACGCCAGCTGCCCTCACTTTCTCCATAGTTTTCACTACTTGGTCCGGTGTTTCTCCGCACCCCAACATTATCGAAGTTTTGGTGAGTGTTCCTGGTGGGGCAAACTCTTTTGCCATCATTAAAACATCCATTGATTGCTTAAAGTTAGCACGATGATCACGAACTGCACTCTGAAGCTCTTCGACGGTTTCAATGTTGTGCGCAAAAACATCTAATCCTGATTTGGCAACTTTCTCCACACAGCCAGAGTCTCCTCGGAAATCAGGAACTGCAGTTTTGGAACAACATAGGCAACATGAAAATCAGCTCAAACTTCAAAGAAGGATTTTTTGATATATGCATCACCATCATTCATTACCAAGACAAATCATATGTATAAATGTCGACAAAACAAGAATATAATAACAAATAAAATTCACATAGACGTCTACGTTTACAGAAAAGAAAACATTACTCGGTTGAACATAATCTGTATGTTTGCACTTCCATTATGCATCATATGTGACATTTTCCATGGAGAACGGGTCTCAAAGTAGAAAAGGTAAGGTGAGGAATCAGCAATTTAATTTGGGCAGGTAATAGAAGCCATTCTTGAAGACAAATTACTGGATGTGTTGTTTGTAAGAATCTCCACTTCGAGAGAAAATATAAGAGGATTAAATTCTCTCTATATAGCATTCACAAAAGTCCAAGATTATTCCGAAGAAACAATAGCAGATTGTGGATTCTGAAAAAATCGCCGCATGGCCAATTTTGGACCATAGCTATAGATAAGGTCTTTATATTTTACTTCAGTGTGTAACCGAGTTTGCCATGTTCCAAGTTCACATGCTGGACTGATTTAAACACTAATACGAACACATAATTCATACCCAAGGCTTCTATAAGCATAGTTGGCTTCAGTATCTTCAACTTCTGTACAGTCTCCGCAAAATGTCCACTTCCTTGATCAGGTAAATCATCCCGATCAACACTCGTTATCACCACATATTCCAAACCCCACGAAGCTATTGCTTCAGCAACGTTTGTGGGCTCCTCAGGGTCGGGAGGAGGTGGAGTGCGTGATGTCTTTACATTGCAAAACCTGAATTGGTTTAGAGAGAACCCAATCAGAAAAAAGATGCAATAATTCAAGAATTTTTTCAAATATTTCCATTTCTCTTCTATTGAAGTAACTCAAGTCCCTATCAGTAAATGGGTAGTAAATCTTAAAAGGCTCGTCGTCATTGTATCATCTTAACATCTTCACTATTAAACTTCGTTGAACCACGTAACTTTGTTCTGGGACTATGAAGAAATAAAATTTTTATTACAATTTTCAGTTTGACTTAACTTGGAGCAACTGTGGTATCAATTACAATATTAGGAATTCTCTTAACGAGACTCTTGTCAGCCATCGACCCATGCATCGAGCAGATTTAAACTCAATTAAAATGGCACTTATTACCAAGACAACTAGAGTACCAAATTACCTTACACGTAAGAACAAAAACACCTCGATTGATTTAAAACTTAAAACTCTCTAACGATACATACGAAAGGTAAGAACTTGTATTTCATTCATTCAACCAACATACTAAATTTCCATATGCAACATTTTCCACCGGTTTACAATAACCCATCATTTCAATAATCGCATCACTCGTATTAATCTACCCCTTCGATTAGATAAATCAATACATCAAAGGCAAAGTTCCAAAGCTAAACAAACCTAAAAAGCAACAAATTCAGCACGAGAAAATATATTTTATATCGAATTCAATCCATACCTGCAGCCACGAGTACAGGTATCACCAAGAATCATAATCGTGGCGGTGGCGGTTCCCGTTTCACCTCCAGACCAACACTCGCCCAAATTAGGGCACTTAGCCTCCTCACAAACAGTATGCAATTTCAACTCCCTCAATTTCTTCTTGATCTGCGTGTACTTCTCCCCACCGGGGATCGATTCCTTCATCCATTTAGGCTTCGGCAATGGCTTCTTCTTGGTGCCCACCTCCACAGAATAACTCTGGTCCGATTGAAGCTGGACGAATTCGCCCAGCGTCGGCGATTCGGCGGCGAGGCGGCGGCGCAAGCCATCGAGGGTTGGAGGGTAATTCTGAGAATCGGAATGAGGCTGAGATGGCGTGGTTGTGGTGGAGAAAAATTGGGTGAATCTGGAGAGAACGAAGAGGGAGGATTTCGATTTAAGGGATCGAGTGGCGAGGGAATTCATTTTTTCTTCCCTTTTTTTTTTTCCTCCCAAATTTCTCTTTGTATTATTATTATCTGTGTATTTCTTCTTTATATATTTATATATTTAGAGAGAGAAAACGGATTTTGTCAATTTCTGATTTCTATGGGTGGACCGTGAGTGGTTGAATTTGGAAGTTGATATGATACTCTTTCTTTTTTTTTCTTGTTTCCTTTTTATTTTTTTGGGTTTATTCTAAATAAGTTCATCATACGCTACTAATTGATAAAATGATCCAGACAAAAAATATTTTTATACGAAAAAATCATACAAGGTCAAGAGGTGTGTAAAAAAAAATTAAATATTCCTTCACATTTTTTTTTTAAAACAATATTCCTTCACATTTTAATATGCTTCAATTTCATTATTTAACTCAATTTAATCTCAATTTGACCCCAAATTTCACCAATTATTCAATTTTAACTCATAACCCAATTTTGATTGTAATTTCGCTCGTTGCCGTCGTTGACTTTTTTATGTCTGCTTTTTCCGTCAGTCTCCGACGTTGACTTTTTTCGATTAGTTTTTCTCTTTTTTATTTCTTCTTTCTGCCGTCGCTGACCAGCAGTTAACGTCAGTCTCGGGCGGTGTTGATTTACTTTTGTACCCGTTTTATCTTATTGGAACTCTACGTTTTGAAGCAAGCTGATCATAATATGTTTTTTTGACTTGTATATATCATATTGTGGTGCATCAGAAACTGTATTTTTACAAAAAACGAGTAAAAACTAGAGCAAATTTCACAGAATCTAGATGATTACGTTGAATTTGACACCATAAGGGTGGAGGTGTAAGAAAAAATCATAGTTGAGGGGGTAGATGTAATTATCCAAACAAGAGGGGTTTTTTCGTAAATTAACCATACCTCAGGGGTGTTTGTAATTTACCTAATAAATTATGATGTCTGTATATATTTTGTTTTTGTAAATTATAGTTGAGTTTTCATTTTTTTGTAGTTGTGATTTGTTATTTTAGTAGTCTGTTCCTTAATCGACTATGATTCATCATAGTCAATTAATATGCTTCATAGTTGATTAAAATACCTCATAGAGAAAAAAGGTTAAAAAATGGTAAAAAAAAATATTTAAAAATAAAAAAATGGAAAAAAAAGAAATAATAAAAAAATAATAATCAAAATAAAAAAAAAAAAGAAAAAAAAGACACGGCTGATGGGTCATGAGCCGGATAGTGCTGATGAGGTGGCAAAAAAATGACATAATTGGAAAGAATGGGTGGTTGAAATTAGGAGTGTGTTTTTCTCAAATGGTCTAAAGTAGTTTGGACTTTTCCCTATTAAAAGAAATATTGAGGGGGTTATATCAAAAAGCCCCTAATATTATTACTTTCACGGGTCAATAAATCAAACAAAATAGAAAAGGCTAAAAAAATAATAATATTGATGTGGTTGGGCAGTAATATTATTGTGTTTACAGTAATTTTACTCTCAACGACAGTACAATTACGCAAATGTACTACCGACAACAGTACAATTACTGTCAGCAACAATGCAATTACTGTCAATGAGAGTAAAATTACGGTCAACGTTCAGCGGCCGGTGTAAAAAAATGAATAAAATTAGAAGAAAAAAAAAGTCAACACTGGAGACCGGCGCAGACAGTCGGTCAACTCAGAAAACCGACGGCGTAAAAAACAGAAAACAAAAAATCAACGTCGGAAACCGACGGCAAAAAGAAGTTTCAAAAAAGAAAAAGTCAAAAGTGAATTTTTATGGTTAAAATTGATTAAATTGAAGTTAAATTGGTGTTATAATTAGAAATTAGGTTTAAAGGGTTGTCATATACATTAATTTTTTCATTTATTTATAATACATACTAAATGGATGAGCTTATAGGCAAAAGAGATATAGCCCCCGAACTTAGAATAATAAAGATGGTTGGTTAGGACTTATCCATAAAGAGCCCTTTAAGTTTTTATTGTTTCTGAGATAGATTACGGTCACACATGAGATAAGGTCAAATTACAGAAAAATACAATCATGTTTGGATAATTACAACTACTCATCAATTATGAATCTTCTTACACGTCCACCTATATGGTGTCAAATTCAACATTATCTTCTAGATTTCTTGGAATGTTCTCTAATTTGTACTCGTTTTGTGCAAAAGTGCAGTTTCTGATGCACCACAATCTGATATTTACAAGTCAAGAGATACATCTTATGATCATCTTGTTTCAAAATATGGAGCTCGAATGTGGTAAAACGGGTACAAACTGAAGAATATTCCACATAATCTAGAAGATTTTACTAAATTTGACACCGCAAGGGTGAACGTGTAAAATGATTCATAGTTGATGGGTTGTTGTAATTACCCAATCAAGAGAGGTCTTTTCATGTGATACTCTCACTTTTTTTTTTCTCGTTTCCTTTTTATTTTTTATACCATTTCTTTATTGAGGCTATTGGTGAGAACCATTCTACCATTTTTAATAAGGACGGGTCCAGCCTTTTTTTACTTATTAGTGATAGACACATTCATTCATTTATTTTCAAATCTACCCTCCCTCTATTCACTACTCATGAGTGTATGTCACAAACACACCCTTAAATTATAAAACGTAACAAAACGCCCCATCCGTTTCAAATCCGTTTGTGTTTGCTGATGCGGTATGTTGGCTTTTAATTTTTTAATTACTTTTATTGTTGTTAAATTTGTTTTGACTCTTTTACCTCTCGGTATCATGTACTATATGTATACAGTATACATATAGTAGGTACATATATATCTATACGTGTATATATATACTTGTTTGATTTATATTGATAAAATTAAATAAAATCATTAACAATAAAAGATCTGCTGAATTCAATTTTTTGTGCAGATACAAACATAATTCATACACTAAAAATTCAGAAAATTCTTGGGCTAGTCTCGTTAGCATAAACACAAATTCTCAATGCCTAGAAAAAGGTTTTGCAGAAAGAAGATTCACAATTCTTAGGCAATGGTGAATGAGGAGAGAAAGAGAAGACGGTGGTCCCAGGCTCACCGTGTGTGCAGTCGGAGAATCAGGATCTGGGTTGGACATTCGGCACGTGTGACGCGGTTTTGGCTGTTGGGGCACAGACTGCAGGTTAGTGATGTGTAAATGGAGAACGAGACAACAACACACTTAGCCCCGAAATTTGGATAATTTAATTATGTATTTTTGGCCAAATCCTTCTCTCCGTCTAATTTAATTATATTTTTTTGTTTTTTAGGAACCGAAAAACAAGAGAGAGCAGCAGTAATGAAGTTAAGATTGGGTGATGGAGCGAAAGATGATTTTACTTTGAGGGGATTTGAGAGCAAAAATGTAAATGACTCAAAACTTAACGGTATCATTCTGTTTAATGTTGACCCAAAATGATAGGGGCCTTTTTGTTAAGTTATATAGTTTAGGGGGTGATTGGGACAAACCCTATAGTTCAGGGGTGCAAATTGTAATTTCCTGTTTATAATAAATATTAAAGGGATGAACTTATTGGTGAAAGAGATATAACCCCTAAACCTAAAATGATAAAGATGGTTGGTTAGTGACTTATGCACAAAAACCGTTAAATATTTATGTAACAAAGTTCAAACTTCTTATGATGTAACAAAATTCAGCCATGCAACTTTAATTCATGCAATCTATTGTTAGTTGTCGAGTCAGAATTACTTCCGTAGGGTAATATCGTAGTAAGGCAAAAACGCAATATGTAAATGCGTTTCTATTAGTAATATCAGTAGCAACTTTATACCTTTCTATCTACCGCACCAGCAAATGGAAGAGCAACACATGGCACCTGAGGGACGGACATTTAGCTAAAGTTCAATAACTCAAAATCGTGTTTTCTTTTTTCACGCTTTCTATTTCTAGCTAGCATTTCCTATTTTTAGGGTTATATATATAGTAGGTTTGAGTAGAAGAAGAGCAGCTGATTTTGTGTAGCCTATCTTCGTCATCTCCGAGCGTCTGAGCGTGTGTTGGACTTAACCTTCGAAGCACTTTCAGTGTTAGAGCTTCCCGGGTGGTTCTTGTATCCGTTGTTTGTTGAATCGAATATTATCGTTTTTGTGGTTATTATTATTGTTATTGCTATATTCGTTTTTTGAACGTTGCAGTTGGTATCAGAGTCGTCGGTCCTCGGCGGCTCAGAGTCTGGAAATAAGGAAGAGTAGTCATGGCAGAAGGAACTAAACTAGGTATGCTGAGCTGCGCAAGGAAATGGACCAGCTGCGAGATCAGATCCACTCCTTAACACAGAGTAATCATAAGAGTAGAGAGGAGAGTAGCCGGAATATGTAAGAGATGCGAGCTGGAATGGCGGTGATGTTAACTAAACTCATCGGAATTCCAGATCCAACGGCGGAGGGGCCTCGAGTACCAGATCCGGAAGGAAGAAGGAATAGAGTGGAAAATCCAGGGCATCTGGAGTATCAGATGCCTACAAAATGCTCGTCGATGGAGTTTCCACGGTTTGATGGTATAGATCTGAAGAAATGGGTGTATCGATGCGAACAATTCTTTGATGTAGATGAAACTCCGGTTGGATCTAAGGTCAAGTTGGCTTCCATGCACTTGGATGGAAGAGCACTGCAGATGCATCAAACATACATGAAGGCCAGACTAACCAGGGAGATCCCTCACTGGGAAGAGTACATTCAAGCCCTCAACAGCAGATTTGGAACCTTACTCTTCGAAGACCCCATGTCCGAGTTGATGAATCTGAAACAGACCGGACCACTACAAGACTTTTTGGACCAGTTTGATGTATTAATGAACAGTGTGGATCTTTCAGAAACTCAAGCAGTGAGTTGTTTCTTAGGGGGGGTAGAACCAGAAATCGCAATTCCCATTCGAATATTTAAGCCCAAAACCATGATGGAAGTAGTACGTTTAGCCAAGTTACAAGAACAATCTATGGAAATGAACTCACCAAGGAAAAACACAACTCAACCACCTATTCGAGCCACTTACACTCACCACAGACCCAACCCTTTACCTCTTAACCGAAACCCCACTCACACCCCCCACTTCCAACCGCCCAAACCTCACCATAACCCTCACTACTCACCCCATATCCTACCAAAACCAAACAATTACCCACCTAGAAATCCATCCATGAGCCCAAACCGAAGAATACCCAACCAAGACCTAGATGAGCGTAGAGCTAAAGGGCTTTGTTTTTGGTGTGATGAGAAGTACTCTAGAGATCATCACTGCCCCAAAAGAAGACAAATGTATGTGATGGAGATTGGGGATGAGGAAGGAAGCCCTGGAAGTGAGCTTGAATCTCATTCTATTATAACATCAGAGGATAAACAAGAGTGGGAAGGGGATGAACCCATCTCTCATGTGTCTGTTCATGCTATCACTAGAGCTCATGATTTTAAAACCATGAGGTTAAAAGGATCAGCAAGAGGAAAGACCATTAGAATCTTGATAGACAATGGAGCTACCCACAATTTCATTGATTTGGAAACTGCTAAGTTGTTGGGGTGTAAGTTGATGGAGTCTAAGCCCTTCTCAGTGACTGTGGCTGGGGGAAACAGGCTGAGAAGTCAGTACAAATGCATAGACTTTGTGTGGAAGATACATGGAGTGGAATTTACAGCAGATGTGATGACCCTACCCTTGGGCACTTGTGATCTAGTACTGGGAATACATTGGTTAACAACTCTGGGGGACATAGTTAGTAACTATCAAGAACTGAAAATGGAGTTCAATTATGGGGGCAGAAAGGTGATGCTTAGAGGCCTCCATCAGAACAATGTTAAGATGGTTTCCAACAAAAAAACTCAATAGGATCTTACAGAACCCTTCACAAATTGCATATTAGTGCATCGGGACCATGCAAGAGTGTGAAGAGTATGAAGAGTTAGAAAATGAACCAGCAAGCACTGAGGCAAGTTTCCAGTCCTTGGAGGTTCACATGGATCAATCTCTACAGCAATTGCTCACTGAGTATGAGAATCTGTTCAAGGAACCCAAGGCATTGCCACCCAACAGATCACATGACCATAGAATTCACTTGAAATGAGGAACAGAAGCAGTGAATGTTAGACCTTACAGATACCCTACCATTCAGAAAACTGAAATTGAGAAGATAGTTGAGGACTTGCTACAATCTGGGGTGACTAGACCGAGCTCTAGCCCTTTTTCTTCTCCTGTGGTGTTGGTTAAAAAGAAGGACCACACTTGGAGGATGTGTGTGGATTATAGGGAACTGAATAAGCATACCATTAAGGATAAATTTCCCATTCCATTTATTGAAGAGCTTTTGGATGAGCTCCATGGTGCTACTGTATTCTCTAAGTTAGATTTAAGATCTGGTTATCATCAGATTAGAATGCAAAAGGAGGATGTAATGAAGACTGCATTCAGAACACATCATGGCCACTTTGAATTTTTAGTAATGTCATTTGAGTTAACTAATGCACCATCTACATTTCAGAGCTTGATGAATGATGTGTTTCAACACCAATTAAGGAAATTCATATTTGTATTCTTTGATGACATTCTAGTCTACAGTAGGGACTGGGACTCTCATCTGGTACATTTGAGGGAAACATTGGAGATACTGAGCAAGAACCAGTTGTTCTTGAAGAAGAGTAAGTGTTCATTTGGCACCACCACCATTGAATACTTAGGGCATATTATTACTCCAGAGGGAGTGGCAGCAGATCCATCCAAGACCCAAGCCATGGTGAACTGGCCAATACCAAAGACACTGAAGGAGTTGAGAGGGTTCTTAGGATTGACAGGCTACTATAGGAGATTTGTGAAAGACTATGGAAAGATAGCACAACCTCTTACTGCACTTTTGAGGAAGGACAGTTTCAAATGGAATGATTCAGCTCAAATGGCTTTTCAAGAACTGAAACAAGCTATGACACAAACTCCTATTTTGGCACTACCAGATTTTTTTAAGGAATTTGTAGTAGAAACTGATGCTTCTGGAAGTGGGTTGGGAGCAGTCCTCATGCAACAAGGAAGACCTATTTCCTTTATGAGCAAGGCCTTAACTACACACCAATGAGGCTTATCTACTTATGAGAAAGAGTCACTAGCATTGGTGACTGCCATTCAAAAGTGGAGGCCTTACCTCATAGACAGTCACTTTGTGGTTAGAACTGACCATCAAAGTTTAAAAAACCTTATGGATCAGAGAGTGTCTACCCCAGCCCAGCAAAAATGGTTAGTGAAGTTGATGGGGTATGATTTCACTATTGTATACAAGAGAGGAAAGGAGAATGTAGTAGCAGATGGTCTCTCTAGAATCAAGGCAGATTCCACGTTGTTTACTATAACTTGGCACCAATGTGCATTTGTGGAAGAGATTAAGAAGACTTATACAACTGATCCTAAACTGGAAAAAATCATAACTGCCATCAAGAATGGGACCAATCAGAGGGCAGCTTCCACTTGGGACAACAATTTGTTATTCAGAAAAGGGAAGCTCATGGTGGGATCTCAAGAGGGGTTGAAGCAACTTCTTCTCCACCACTATCATGCTTCAGCAGTAGGAGGGCATTCTGGCATCCACAGTACCTTACATAGACTTAAATAAATACTATATTGGAAGGGTTTAAAATCTGATGTCTATATGTTCATTCAAAGTTGTGATGTGTGTCAAAGGAATAAGGGGGAAACACTAGCTTCTCAAGGATTGCTGCAACCTCTACCTATACCAAACCGGATTTGGGAGGAGATTTCTATGGATTTTATTGGTGGATTACCTAATTCTGGGGGGAAGGACTCCATTTTGGTGGTAGTTGACAGGCTGAGCAAGGGAGCACATTTCATAGCACTCAAACACCCTTACACAGCCAGTGCAGTAGCACAAGTCTTTATGGACTATGTGTATAAACTGCATGGAATTCCCAAGGTGATTGTGAGTGATAGGGACCCCATTTTCAAGAGCAACTCTTGGCAAGAGTTCTTCGAAATGCAAGGCACTCAGTTACACACTTATACTGCCTACCATCCATAAACAGATGGTCAGACTGAAGTGGTCAACAAATGTTTGGAGGCATATTTGAGATGCGTGACTGGAGACAGACCCAATGAGTGGATTAACTGGCTCTCTTTAGCAGAATGGTTGTATAACACCACCTACCACTCTTCTACCCACACCACTCCCTATGAAGCCATGTTTGGACATAAGCCTCCTCTACACCTACCTTACTTACCTATGGAGTCCCCTAATGACATGGTGGACAGGAGCTTACAAAATAGCGAAGCTACCCTCAGAATCA
>NW_012194409.1:590799-605459 GCF_000504015.1 Erythranthe guttata
TTTTTTTTCTTTTTTTTTTTTTTTTTTCTTGTCTTTTTTGTGTTTTGTTTTTTCTCTGGTTTACGCCCAAACCGGGCGTTTGCTTCCCATTTCAACGCCCAAGGTGGGTGCCCATGGAGTGCATGAACGCCCGAATCGGGCATTCGTACACACCTTGGGCGCCTATCTTGGGCGTTCCACCTATTTTTTGCGAAAAAAAAGGTCCTACAATTCGATTTTTAGGCCTTTTTAACATGAAATTGGTTCCGTAATCGACATGGGAAATGCATATTATACATAAAATAGTCGAAATTACCTCAAAATATCGAAGCCCAACCCTTCTTCAAGCTTGATTTCGAATTTTCGATTTTGGGGTTTTTGGGTGGTTTTGGGAGGATTTGGGATTTTAGAGAGATAAATGTTTTTTTGTTATGAACCGCAAATAGCAATTTTCAATCCGTAAAAAAATATTTCACATTAATTAATTACCCTTGTGACTATCATTTTCTCTCTTTTTTTTTTTTTTTTTTCCTTTTTTTGTCTTGTGACATGACTTCTGGCTATCATTATTTCACCAATATTATTTTCTTACTATTTTTTGGTGGACTATACGCTCAAAAATAAATAGGCAACAATAGAACCTCGATAAATTAACAACCTTGTTTAAATAATATGTTTATTCGGTCCCGACTCGAAGGTAACTTGTTAAAAAATATTTCGTTATATTAATATGTCGCTAAATTAATAGAATTTGGCTGGTCCCGATCGACTGTATTAATTTATAGAGGTTTAATTGTATTTACAAAAAAATGTCCACGAGCCATGTCTGAATTTTGTTTACCGTCGAAGAACATCTCGAGCTCTTACGGCACATTGCGAAGAATACTTTTCCGAACATTCAAATTATACCCTTAGTTTTAAAACACGGGTTTAGTTATATTTGTAATTTATCCTAATAATTAACAGAGAGGAATGACGGCTCGTGAGATTCTAAGCCTCGTGAAATAGACCATGTAGTTGTAAACAGGAGATCTACGTAAATAACTACTCACTAAACACGTATATGCATTGTGTATTTTCTCAGGTGTAGGTTCTACAAAACCGATTCAAAAATGACTCTGTCGTTTATTAAGATTAGTTGCAATTTTTCGGACACACTATCTTGGATGCCTAGCATAGAATTCAACACGTGCGGGAATCTATATAATATATAAAAGTTGAATTGCACACCTAATTGATTGACATTTGTCAATTTCAATTGGTGACATGTATTCAATTTCATCCTATGTGGCAAATTAATTGGTGAAAATAAATTATCAAAAAACATGTCACCATTTTCCAAAATTAAAAAGATATTTAATTATTCAATTATATATTTATATCATACCATTTATAAAATGATCTAAATATATCAATTTTCTTGAAAACTCTAAATAGTTTTATTTTTTAATTTAAGTTCAATAGTAATTAATTCAAATTTATTTAAATTCAATTTAAAATCTTCACTTCTTATAATTGTATGATTGATGGTGTTACGAAAATTTTGTATTTTAATTCATAAACTTGGATTTATATAAAAAAAATATTGCAGAATAAATCATTTGATATATACATTTTACATGAACATGACCAGAGAACATGTTTATCATTTTTACTAATTTAATATTATATTCGTAATTACCAAAATTTCCTTGATGTTTGTTTTCGTCTTACATCGACCCCTTACGGTAAGATTTTTCACGGAAATTTTTTTATTATGTTGAATATTCCCCGAAAAATGCAGATTCCTGCACACGACATTTGTTTATGGTACTTTTTGAAGACAAAAATTACCCTGAGGGGTACTTTACACGAAATATTTATTCTTTTTAAATAACATTTTCACAACTTTTTAGTATTACTATTACCTCCCCTAAGGGTAATTTTTGTATTTAAAAAGTAAGATAAAAGAAATGTCATATTTGCAAGGGTACACTCCACAATTTTTGGGATATTACATGGAATAAAAAAAGATTCCGTAATAAACACACCATAAGGGGGTTGTGTAAGACATAAACAAACATCTGGGGGATTTTGGTAATTACCGATAAGTGGAGGTGATTTCCGTAATTTAGCCTAAGTTCATGAGGATTTTTGTAATTTATCCTACTAACAACGATTATCGTTATTTTCACGTCTTAATGTTTGCTTATACCCTTATATTATTTTAAATAATTTTATTTCAGTTTGATAATATAATTAAATATTAATTTATAATATATTTAATATGTGTTTCTTGATGTTTCAGGTACTACACATAAGGAATTTGATATAAATGTGCGAGATTGAATAGAATTTTTTTGATACAAAATAATAGATAATTGCAAAACATTGATGCAAAATCATAATTAGAATTGTGATTAGTATTAGCTTTAGAATTAGGATTATAATTAATATTCTTTGAATTAGTATTTGTATTAATACTAGGATTAGGATTCGGATTAATATAGTATTATAATTAATATTAGGATTATGATTATGATTAATATTAGTATTAGAATTATAATTAAGATTATGATTATTGATTCGTACTACAATTAGTGACATGTATTAGTATTATGATTATGATTAGCATTTGGATTAGGATTATGGTTAGAATTATAATTAGAATTAACATTAGCATAGCATTAGTATTATTAGTAATAAAATTATTAGGATTATAATTAATGTTAGAAATAGGTTTAGGATTAGAATTATGATTAGGATTAGAATATGATTAGTGTTATGAATAAGATTAGGAATAGGATAAGGATTTGGATATATTAGTATTACAATTATAATCAACATAAGCATATCCAGATTAACATTAACATAATATATAAAAGTTGAATTGCACACCTAATTGATTGACATTTGTCAATTTCAATTGGTGACATGTATTCAATTTCATCCTATGTGGCAAATTAATTGGTGAAAATAAATTATCAAAAAACATGTCACCATTTTCCAAAATTAAAAAGATATTTAATTATTCAATTATATATTTATATCATACCATTTATAAAATGATCTAAATATATCAATTTTCTTGAAAACTCTAAATAGTTTTATTTTTTAATTTAAGTTCAATAGTAATTAATTCAAATTTATTTAAATTCAATTTAAAATCTTCACTTCTTATAATTGTATGATTGATGGTGTTACGAAAATTTTGTATTTTAATTCATAAACTTGGATTTATATAAAAAAAATATTGCAGAATAAATCATTTGATATATACATTTTACATGAACATGACCAGAGAACATGTTTATCATTTTTACTAATTTAATATTATATTCGTAATTACCAAAATTTCCTTGATGTTTGTTTTCGTCTTACATCGACCCCTTACGGTAAGATTTTTCACGGAAATTTTTTTATTATGTTGAATATTCCCCGAAAAATGCAGATTCCTGCACACGACATTTGTTTATGGTACTTTTTGAAGACAAAAATTACCCTGAGGGGTACTTTACACGAAATATTTATTCTTTTTAAATAACATTTTCACAACTTTTTAGTATTACTATTACCTCCCCTAAGGGTAATTTTTGTATTTAAAAAGTAAGATAAAAGAAATGTCATATTTGCAAGGGTACACTCCACAATTTTTGGGATATTACATGGAATAAAAAAAGATTCCGTAATAAACACACCATAAGGGGGTTGTGTAAGACATAAACAAACATCTGGGGGATTTTGGTAATTACCGATAAGTGGAGGTGATTTCCGTAATTTAGCCTAAGTTCATGAGGATTTTTGTAATTTATCCTACTAACAACGATTATCGTTATTTTCACGTCTTAATGTTTGCTTATACCCTTATATTATTTTAAATAATTTTATTTCAGTTTGATAATATAATTAAATATTAATTTATAATATATTTAATATGTGTTTCTTGATGTTTCAGGTACTACACATAAGGAATTTGATATAAATGTGCGAGATTGAATAGAATTTTTTTGATACAAAATAATAGATAATTGCAAAACATTGATGCAAAATCATAATTAGAATTGTGATTAGTATTAGCTTTAGAATTAGGATTATAATTAATATTCTTTGAATTAGTATTTGTATTAATACTAGGATTAGGATTCGGATTAATATAGTATTATAATTAATATTAGGATTATGATTATGATTAATATTAGTATTAGAATTATAATTAAGATTATGATTATTGATTCGTACTACAATTAGTGACATGTATTAGTATTATGATTATGATTAGCATTTGGATTAGGATTATGGTTAGAATTATAATTAGAATTAACATTAGCATAGCATTAGTATTATTAGTAATAAAATTATTAGGATTATAATTAATGTTAGAAATAGGTTTAGGATTAGAATTATGATTAGGATTAGAATATGATTAGTGTTATGAATAAGATTAGGAATAGGATAAGGATTTGGATATATTAGTATTACAATTATAATCAACATAAGCATATCCAGATTAACATTAACATTAAAATAAGTATTAGCATTAGAATATGTACATTAGCATTAACATTAACAATATTAACATATTAGTATTATAAATAGTATTAATATTAGTATTATTATTAGTATTAATATTAATATTAAGATTAGTAATTGTATTAGTAATAGCATTAATATTAATATTAGTATTAATATTAGTGTTAATATTAATTTTAGTATTAGTATTAAATATTAGTATTAATATTAATATTAACATTAGTCTAAATATCAATATCAGTATCAGTTTCAGTATTCGTATTCGTATCAGTATCAATATTAGTATCAGTATCAGTATCAACATTTGTATCAATATCAATATCAGTATCAGTATCAGTATCAGTATCAGTATCAGTATCAATATCAATATCAATATCAGTATCGATATTAGTATCACTGTCAATATCAATATTAGTATCAGTATCAATATCGATATTAGTATCAGTATTAGTATGAGTATCAATATGATTGTGAGTATCAGTATGAGTATGAGTATCAATATTAGTATGAATATGAGTATAAGTATGAGTATCAGTATGAGTGTCAATATTAGTATTAGTATTACAATGAGTATCAGTATGAGTATCGATATTAGTATCGGTATCAATATCAATATTAGTATTAGTATTAATATTTGCTATGAGTATCAGTATTAGTGTCAATATTAGTATCAATATTAATATTAGTATTAATATAATATTACTATGAGTATCAGTATAAGTACAAGTATTAGTATCAGTATCAGAATTATTATTGTTATTAGTGTCAGTATTAGTCTTAGTATTAGTATTAGTATCACTATTAGTATTAATATTAGTATCAATATCACTATTAGTATCACTATAAGTATCAGTATTAGTATTAGTATTAGTATCGGTATTAGTCTTATTCTTAGTATTAGTATTAGTTGAGTATGAGTATTAGTATTAGTATCAATATAACTATCATTATCAACGTAAGTATCAGTATTATTATCAGTATTAGTATGAATATTAGTATTAGTATTAGTATCAATATGAATATTAGTATTATTATTAGTATTAGTATTAGTATTAGTATCAATATGAATATTAGTATTAGTATTAGTATTAGTATTAGTATTATTATTATTATTAGTATTAGTATTGGTATGAGTATGAGTATGAGTATGAGTATGAGTATGAGTATTAGTATTAGTATCAGTATTATTATTACTATCAGTATTAGTATCGGTATTAGTATTAATATTAGTATTAGTATTAGTACCAATATTAGTATTAGTATTAGTATTAGTATTAGTATTAGTATTAGTATTAGTATTAGTATTAGTATTAGTATTAGTATTAGTATTAGTATTAGTATTAGTATTAGTATTAGTATTAGTATTATTATTAGAATCAGTATTAGTATTAATATTTGTATTGGTATCAATATTCGCATCCGTATTAGTATTAGTATTAGTATTAGTATTAGTATTAGTATTAGTATTAGTATTAGTATCAGTATTAGTATTAGTATTAGTATTAGTATTAGTATTAGTATTAGTACCACTATTAGTACCAATATTAGTATTAGTATCACTATTAGTATTAACATTAGTATTAGTATTAGTATTAGTATCAATATCACTATAATTATCAATATAAGTATCAATATTATTATTAGTGTTAGTATCAATATTATTCTTATTCTTAGTATCAATATTAGCATTTGTATCACTATTAGTATTAACATTGGTATTATTATTAGTATTAGTATTATTATTAGTATTAGTATTAGCATTAGTATTAGTATTAGTATAAGTATTAATCGAATTAGTATCACTATTGGTAACAATATTGGTATCAGTATTGATATCGGTATTGGTATCAACATTGGTATAAGTACTGGTAGTGGCGTATACATCATATTTTTTATGCAATATTTATAAGTTTTATTGTTGTTTGAGTAATGTGCATCACTTATTGAACGTCATTAGTGATAAGCTTGCAGGTTATTTGAATATCTATCGTGTTACTTCTTTGCTACAGTGTTTGTTGTTACCTTAGTTTTTTTGCAGAAGATTCACATGGTGTAGTAGATTGCAATCCAAGAAATAAAATTATACCATATGTTTAAAATGATTTCACTTAATCTTGATATCGTGTTTTGCGCGATTCATGTTTTCTTATTTGTAATATTTAACTTAATTTTATATGTTATAACTCTAAATTAAGAGATAAAGTTCATTGTTTTTTATTTCTTTCCATTTTATTTTACTTGAATTGGTATTGTCATAAAGAAATAGTCGTTTAGATAAACTTATTTTTCTCATTTTAAAACTCACCTCCGTGCAACGCACGGGTGAAATACTAGTAGTATATATAGTTCGATAGGCAAAACAATAAATGCAAATTTTTAGTTTATTTTATTTTTATTGACATGTAGTTGCCTTGCCTTCCAGGTCTCGTATAGGACAATTCCAATTTATGTTTTGTTTGTTAGTTCTTAATGAGTTCTTAATTGCTCGTTGTATGAATAAATTGTAAAAGTACCCCATGTAATAGGGGTGAGCAAAAAAACCGAAAAATCGAACCAAAAAATCGAAAAATCGAGCTGTTTCAAACCATACCGAATGGCAAACTGTATGTACGGTTTTTTATTTTTGAAATACCGAATTATTCGGTTCGGTATGGTGGAAAGGTAAATAACCGAACCGAAAAACCTAACCGAACCGAAACTATAAAATGATTTCATTTTATATAATATATGTATTATTTTACCGTGATTTTTATTTTCTATCTTTCAATTACTTGTCTCATTCTAAGCATTTGTTCATAGATTGAGAAATTGTATTTTATTTATTTAGTAATTAAAAATTTACTTGAGTTCATGGTTTTAATAATGTGGTAGATGAAAGTAGGAAAAAAAAAATGAAGCATAATACATCATCTAAATTACGTAGTCATATGCAATTAAAGATTTTATATTTCTATTGCATTAGTAAGTTGTGAAAGTAATTGTAATTGTATTCTTTTGTTTGTAGTACTTGAATATATAGTTACTCTTGAACCGAAAAATCACCGAAACCGAACCGAAAAAAACCGAAACCGAACTGAAACCGAAAGAAACCGAACCAATAAAAACTCGACATACACGGTTTTTAATTTTACAAAACCGATATATTCGGTTCGTGTTCGGTTTTAGCCAAAAACCGAGCCGAACCGAGCCGTGCACAACCCTACTATGTAATTTTGAAATAGTAGAAAACCCCCTGTGAAATTTGGTCTAATGCCGCATATTCCCCCTAGGTAATCTTGAAATAGTGGAAAACCCCCTGTGAAATTAGGGATGTTAATTCTGTATTATCTTACAAAAAAAAAACCCATCCAGAGGTAAATTAGGGATGTTAATTCGGTAAACAGAATCGAAATTTCGGTACGCCAACATTTCATATCGTTTACAACAACTACAACCGCGAGCTGTTCATAACGATAGACCGCGGATGTATGTATATCTTTCTTTGCCATGCTAACTTCGGTTTAATATTCTATATTACACCGGGTAGGTCTTTACCATTCATATATAAACAAACACACCATCTGCAACTTCAAAATCGTAATTATTTCCTTGATGCCAAAGTTTAATTTATAGTTAAATTAAACTCTAAAACAAGTCTCTGTAATTACGTAATTTAATCTAACCTCAGGACATGATATATACTATAGTGTGCTCAATATTTGGTTAATTATGGATAAAAGTAGTGTTTCACGAGTTATAAGTAATTTTTCAAACCAGATGAGATCTAGTTGTAATTACAGCTAACCCTAATTTCGTCTTCACTATATATATATATATATGGGTGTTTCTACCATGAGATCGTGTGTTCTAAATTTATATGAGATACCCCTTCAAATTGTGACACGTGTCCTAACAAAAAAACCTATTTTTCCTCATTTATGTATTGTCGCAAATACCCTTTGTACAATAATTATTTTAAAAATATCGCAAATTATAAATTATTAATGAAATGCCAATTTTACCCTCTCTATTTTAATGCAATTTTAAATCTATATTTATTGCTGAATTAAAATTTATAGAATTCAAACTTGTGACCATGTGAAAACATAAAAGAACACTTACCATTAAGACACAACACATAATTGTCAATAAACTAACAATACGGATATATATCACAAAGCTACAATTTATAATGGTTATAAAACTTATATAAATAATGTTAAATAAATTATTAATTCGCATATAATTATTATTATATATTAATAATATCCCATACTAACAAATCTTTATATAATATATTTTAAAAATCTAAGGAAATATTGATCGACTCGTGTAATTTAAAAATGAATTTCGAAAGAATTTGAAGTTTGAATTAAATCGTAAATTGTAAGATTTAATTAAATCGTAATATTTGAATCAATTAAGCTCATGTGTTTTCAATTCAAAAACAATATTCAAAGATTTGAAGGATTAAGCTCAACTCATTTCAATTCGTAGATAATATTCAAATATTTGAATCGGTTAAAGTCAATAATTTACAATAGTGTATTAATTTAACTATGTATAGTTTAAGTTTAGTATCTTTTTTTATTGAATTTTATAATAAAAATAATAAAATTTAATTCGTAAGAATCGTAAGATTTAATCGGTTCATGGTTAGATTAAATCTTACGATTTTATGAATTAAATTATTATTTTTTTGTTAAAATTGAATTAAAAGGATAGTAGACTTTAATTATAAATAGTTAACTCGATTAATACGTTATTGTCAGTGGTTGAACTTAATCGATTCAAAATTTTGAATAATATTTACAAATTAAAAGGATTTGCGCTTAATTGATTCAAATCATACGCTTTAATTAATCATATGATTTGATTCTTACGTAATTTAGGAATTATTTTTTTATGATAAAATTGAATTAAAAATGTATTACACTTTAATTAATTATAGTTAATTTGATTAAGACGTTCTTGTCAGTAGTTGAACGCGCTAACTAATCGATTCAAATATTTGAATAATGTTTACAAATTGAAATAACTTGAGCTTAATTGGTTCAAATATTACGCTTTGATAAAATATTATAATTTACGATTAGGTTCGTACATGTGTTAGGAATTAAATTTATTATTTTTTATGACAAAATTGAATTACAAAGACATTAGACATTACTTATAAATAGTTAAATCAATTATGTAACACGTTATGTCAATAATTAAGCAACCGATTCAAATATTTGAATAATGTTTACTAATTGAAAGGATTTTAACTTAATCGATTCAAATCTTACTATTTGATTAAATTAAATATTAAAAGAAAAATCACTATATAGTATTTGTAGTATATAATTTTATTTTAATGTAAGAAAACTACTAATTGGAATGAGTTATAAATTTTTCTTCTTCTAAAACATATTATTTTATTTTTTATTTGGATTTGTCACACTATCGATTTAATAACATAAGTGAGTTTGAATTAAGTTATGCATTTTTTTATATTTAATTGAGCATTCTTTACATTTTTAAATGGTGAAGTTAATTAATAATTCTAATATTATATAATTAATGATAGATGTTTGGCGTATTGAACTGCAATTCTTTATATTTTTTTCAAACTTTATTATATTAAATATGTTAATAATTTATTTAATAGGGTAAATTACAAACACCCCCCTAAGGTATGGTCAAATTACAAAAACACCCCTCTTGTTTGGATAATTACAACCACCCCCCTCAACTCCTCAAATTAAGTGAAATTTTCGAGATTATATGTAATATTATCACTTTTGTACCCGTTTTATCCCATTCAAACTCTACATTATGAAGCAAGATGATCATAATATGTGATTTTTAGCTTGTATATATCAATTTGTGGTGCATCGGAAACTGTATTTTTTACTCAAAACGAGTACAAACTAGAGCACATTTCACGGAATCTAGATGACTATGTTGAAATTGGCACCATAAAGGTGGAGGTCTAAGAAAAAATCATAGTTGAGGGGGTAGATGTAATTATCCAAACAAGAGGGGTTTTTTTTGTAATTTGATCATACCTCAGGGGGGTGTTTGTAATTTACCCTATTTAATATCATTTAATAATAATAAATGTTGTAATTAATATTTTAATTAACAGTATTTATACAATTATGGTTAAATATATCATAATAAGTTAATGTGTTTGGATGGTTAGAGTGATGAATGTATTAGGATGTCCCAAGTTCTATCCCCAATTAATGCATTTTTTTCGATTATTTATCAAATAAAACTCGGTCACAATGAATTTAAATTAATTATTTAATTAAAACATTGTAGGGGGTAAATTAGACAATTCAATATTAATCAATTTTATATTAATTTAATACAAAAATAATCGAAGGATAATTTGGTAAAGTATTTCATTTTTTAGAACATAGGCCATGTTATTTTCCTAGGGTTCGGATTTAATCTTAGAAAATTAATGGTGATTAATATATATCTCATATAAATTTAGAACACAAGTGGTCTCACCCTACAAAGACCCATAATAAAAATTAAAAATAAAGATATATCTTTTTGTAGAAAACAATTCACAATTTAATAGCGAAAATATATAGTTTCCATCCCTTAAATTTGCACCGACTTCACATTTGGTCCCTCATGTTTCAAAAATTCAACATTTTCGTCATTTCAGTCATTTTAGCGTTAGTACTCATGGAATCAAGCATGTGCATCACCTCCTTAACTGACGGACTAACGGTAAATTGACAGAAATTACAAAAATTGATAAATTATTGAAACATGAGATACCAAATGTGTTTTTTTGGACATGGGGGACCAAATATAAAATTGGTGCAAATTTGAGGGATGAAAACAGTAATTTTCCCCAATTTAATAACACCACACACTTGGCCTTTTCAAATACAACATGATTCAGGCCAACTCAAGACAACCTCTGAAGTTCAATTTCCTACATTACATATAAATAAACATATAACATCAATACATTTATTTTCGACAAGTTATATATATTAAAAAAAAATTTACGCTACGGTTCTTCTGTACATTAGCTGTTTTATATAAAACTTCTAACCAAAAAAGTAAAAATAATAATAATAATAATAAACCACCACTAAAAAACGCGAGTTATGCTCGTAAATCAAGGTTATCTGTATCCACCTTTGCATAATGTAACATTCTTTTCTACCATGGAGCTCGAGCAAGCTCACGGAATTCAAATCCGAGCTTCTCGTTTTTCCATCTGAGAGTCTCGATTTCGGCCTCTAGACTTCCTATAAGTGCTTCGACATTCAAAGAAGTAGTCTCAAGATTACCGCTCACATGATCAGCTTGCGCTCTCACTATCATCTTCGACTCGTTATTCGATTGTGCTTCGCGCGAAATTTCCAGTAATTTATGCAGCCTATTGCGTATAAATCCGACGGCCATTCCTAAATCCTCGAAAGCTTTGAAAGTCTTTTCCCAGCATTCCAAATGATGAAGAGAAGTCGACACGTCAGCAGATCTCACAGCTTCGGATATATTGGTAGTTTCGGAAATCATTACAACGGCTAACTTTGTGCTGAGGCCATTTATAAGGTGGTCGAGCAGAAACATTCTTTGACTGCAGCAGAGGTTGTAATATTTTGCTCTGATATTTTTAGGTATCTCCGAGTCGAGAATTAGGCCACCCAAATGGATCTTGAAATCCTCAAAACCACTTATATCTTTAAATTGATCGATGCTATTGGCAGAGTGATGCATGTGAATTTCACTGCCGGGTGTTAATCTTGCCTTTTTTTGTTTCGTGATGGCTATCTACTACTTCAAGAGAGTTTAGGTACAGCTGCCTTGCTGTTTTTCCAGTACATGCATTTTCTTCCATTTGGTCTTCCATTTTCGCTGGTCAAAAGTTTTTACACTATGTTTCTTGAACAATGTTGCAAATATAGAATTACAAAGGTAAGAAAAAAAAAAAATAATGACACGTGAGCTATCTTACCGGCACTAATTGGCTTAATGTTCTCAAAATCATAAGTCTGAAGGCCGATTGCCCCTTCGTTTTCTGTTATTTTGCCTGCTCTCACAATGTATACCTTAAAAAAAAGCAAAGATTAAGCTGTCAAAGACCCTAATCATGTTCTGTAAATTAGGACGAGAATAAGATAAAAGTGGTAAAGGCACATGCATTATGAGTTTATGACAAACGCATTAATCCGACACTGGACTTGTCAACTATTATATTACACACAGAAAGGAATTCTAAAAGTTACGTGGCCATGTATATTAAGGTACGCATTGCAACTAATATTATACAAAATGAACCAGTAATATAACTTGATTGAATCTAGTACACATTCAGACACCAATATAATTACCCTTAACTTTTAACTGTCTAGGTCATATAATCCAGCTGTTTCCATTATTTACGATGCTTAATATGCATGAACACCCACATTTAACTAGATAAAGATAAAAATATGCATGTAAAAACGAGGCTTGAAGAGTTACCCTAAACTTGCAAGGCTCAATCAGATGGAATACTAACGCGTCGCCCTCTAGCAATTTGTGTTCAATGGAGAAACCCCTCCAACCACCACTCAAGTCTATTTTTTCGAACAGAGTACTTTGTATTGTATTCTTGATCGTTTTCGTCAACCAATATAATACTTCCATCGTGGCTTGGCAAATGTGCATCACAAAATTTCTTTGGTAAACCCTGTCACAAAAGAATAATTCTCCATAGTTTGACGCATGAATAACGTTTATATATTTATAGAGGACAAAACTTCGACTTACCAAATAAAATTTTCCAGACAGATGCGATTTAAGCAACTGTTTCAAAAAACTAGGGAACTGTTCAAACGAATTCGCTTGAATCCCTTTTGCTTGGTCCAGGGCAGAGGAATTCACATTCAGACAACCGTCGGGATCAGCGGTTGTGCTAATTGTAATTTCATTACTATAAGACCAGATAAAAACCGATGTAAGAAAACACATATTGATAACAGAAAGCTCCTCCTACCTCAGGTGGGAAACTATATTTATAGCCCCTCAACGAATAAATTTTCTATTATGTTCTGGCCTACTTATGTCTTTACACTAGTATCATTGATCATTGAAACTTGAAAAGTATATAATTGAGATCGTTATTAGATTATTCCAAGAAAAGAAAAAGAAAAAGGTTAAATAGCACTTACCCCCCTGCAGTTTTTAAATTTGTGCATATGATCCTCTTATATTTTCAATACAGCATTATACCAAGTGAAATACAAGGGGGAGTCATGTGCACAAAGTTCAAATCACAAGAGGAGTAGTGTGCACAAAATTCAAACTAAAAGGGGGAGTCGTGTGCACAAAATTCAAACTATAAGGGGGAGTCGTGTGCACAAAGTTCAAATTACAGGGGGTCATGTGCACAAAGTTCGTACTACAAGGGGGGTTCATGTGCACAAAATTCAAATTACGGGGGGTCATGTGCACAAATTAAAGTTCAAACTACAAGTGGGGATCATGTGCACAAGGGGAGTCATGTGTACAAAGATCGAACCATGAAAGCTACAAATGAGATAAAAGATGTAACTTCTTAATTTGCATTACAAAAAAAAACATGTAAAACTTATCATGTAAACCTTTAAACACTACTAACTAAGACTCTTACATTTGTTCCTTCAAAATAACAACTTTACTATGAAAGGAAAAAAAGAATACCGATTCACTTTCGTTCTACCTTTCGATGTTCAATGCCGGTGTATATTCATATGTCGAAACCGATAAAAAACTTTCAAGATGTAAACTCTAATATCACCTTTTGCCCCGATTCGTCGAGACTATTTACATCTCTTACCCCCGCGAAAGAAAAGAAGCTCTTCACATTTTCTCATACATACACGAAACAACCCCCACAAGAATGTGTTCCTCTGTTTTCAGCTCGTTAGGACGTACTTTCGGAGCCTGCAAACACAATTTCCAAAGTCAATGAAACAATTTTCGGGGATTAAAAGAAATTCATTAATTCTCGAGATAATTCTAAATGTCCGATAACCTTTAATCACTTCGGAGCTAAAACCATCACTATTACTACTTGAAGACTTTGGTATGTTTCTTTCTTCGACCTTCTCCGAAGGCATAAGCATTTCGAACAGAGCAGGGTCCACGTAATTCTTCTCCTTCGCTTCCGCTTATCTTTCTTCTCCGATCTTCATTCAAATAATAATATT